>MU376162.1:733114-751493 GCA_022495205.1 Hypoxylon sp. FL1150
GTTGTGGTTAGAATCCCCACTACAGTCAATTTTTCATACCCAAACTCCCCCCCCCCCCCCCCCCCCTTTACCAAGCCCTGCAAGCCTAACCAAGCAACTCTGGGGCTCGCCCAGGCCAAGCGGCAAGGTAAAAGCGAATCCGTCCGAGCCGCCACGACCGGTGATTGACCTAATTTGAACGTGTTTCGGAACTTTCGCCGCTGGTCGGTTCAGGTTGACAGAAGTACCTGACATGTACTCCTCCCTTATTCCTTGCAGGAACCATTGCTACAGAGTTTCGGGTTCGATCAAGGCTATCAGGTAGATTCTACTAGCAAACAACATATTTACCCGCAGACCCGCAAGCCTCAGCCCTTATCTTTACGAATCGACTTGCTCAAACTTAAGTTAGGTAGGCATTACCTATATCGCGGACGTGCGGTTGGTGACGCAATTGAAATTTAACGGACATGTCAAACATAGAAAACCTACCTCGATGTTTCTTTGCTTTATGCTTGAGTTTTATGATAGTGATCCCAATTTTCACATAAATGAATAATTGCAAATACGCTTAAAATGAATCAATCGGATGTCTGGCGAAAAATGATGAATCTTAAATCATACTGAAATTCTCACCAACTTCACATGTACGGATGAACCCTAAAGGTACGGTGTACTTACTGGCAATACTTAAAGACAGTCTGCCCCGTATTGCATGCACGTCGTTTTTATATCCACATATACTATCGGGTACTTCCAAGTTACCTACTTTCGCACGACATCAGGTCCAGGAACTCTTGTCCCACGCCCCACACGCACCCACATTGAACCCACATATGCTCCCATGCTAGTTCTATCTACCTAAATATTGCTCTCCGTGGGTTAGGGTAGCTGAGCATTATGGAAATCCTCCTTGGGCCGTCTTCCCAACTCTTCTTCTCTTCCCGTCCAGCCTCTCCACCGCTTATTCTCCCCTCCCTCTTTCGATCCAACGTCGTGAGACGAGCCATTGAAGCCTTGCATTCATCGCAAGTTCTGCTTTCTTTCCTACCCCAACTTGTCTTTTCTTCCCGCGTCACCGTCGGCCTGGTCCTTACTTTGCCTCAGTTTGTTTGTTTGGTACAAATACATAGCCCGGCAGGTAATCAGCGCTTTCGCCTAGCCTGAACCTGGGTGCCGTACTGTTCACCAACCCGAGAAGCTACGATCGTGGATTCTGTCACGACAACTCATTCCCACGCTGGAGAGTTTTTAATCGTGACACCAACGGGAAAAACCAGACAATATCTGCACTGCCTCTTAGGTTATGCACGCTATTGTCGTCTAATTTCGTCGCATCACCTACTCCACCTTTCTAACGCTTCGATCCTGTTTCGCGCGAAGCGCATTCGACTTCAGAGTATTCGCATCCAGCGGCCTCATCGTCGCGCACGCCATCTTCGATAATGGCAAATCACCACCCTTCTCCTCAAATGGCCATGCAAATGCAGCATCACGGTCCGCCCGTACCGCCTCCCCCTCCTCCTAACCCGGCCCAAGGGTCGCAATGGCCAGTGCCTTCGCGACACATTGTAGCCGTGAACGAAGCCTTATGGATGCAAATAGGTAAGTAAACTACTATAGGAATTATTCATCTGGCGCAATCAATTGACAACTATTTGTAGGAAGCTTCTCCGAGCTTCTTGGCAACCTGGATGAAGCCATGCTAGCATACGAGCGCGCTCTAGCCGCGAACCCGAATTCGATTCCGGCAATGAACGCCATCAGTCTAATCTTAAGAACGCGCGAAGAGTTTCATAAGGCTATAGAGTACCTACAAGCAATACTAAAGATTGACGCCAATAACGGCGAAGTATGGGGTAGTTTAGGTGTGTTTAATCTACACATATATGCCCTATGTACACCGACCTCGCTAATTCATGGATTCTGAAGGCCATTGCTACCTGATGATGGATGACCTGCAGCAGGCATACGCTGCCTACCAATCGGCCTTAGTAAACCTACAAAACCCCAAGGTAATAATATCTTCACGGTCCGCTATACGATGTACTCAACTAACATATAACAGGAGCCAAAGCTTTGGTATGGCATCGGTATATTGTACGATCGATATGGCTCACTTGATCATGCCGAGGAGGCATTTTCGCAGGTCATGCAAATGCAGCCAGATTTCGAAAAAGCTAATGAGATATACTTCCGATTGGGTATAATATATAAACAGCAATCCAAGTATGGCTCTAGCTTAGAGGTTTGTCTCCTCGAGTCGCGCGCATAACTTGGGTGCCATTCTAACTTCATCGTAGTGCTTTAAGTACATTGTCAACTCTCCTCCGCCGCCGTTGACCGAAGAAGATATATGGTTCCAGATTGGTCACGTTCACGAACAGCAGAAAGATGTAGGTGCTAACTCAACAAGATTTATCAACTCGACTAATTGTGTTGTAGTATGACAACGCTAAAGCTGCTTATATGCGTGTGCTTGAGCGCGACCCGACTCACGCTAAGGTTCTCCAACAGCTTGGTTGGCTACATCACCAGCAAAGTAGTAGTTTCCAGACCCAGGAGCGCGCAATCGAGTATCTAGAAAAATCAGTCGCGGCTGGTGAGTGATCCGAAACCCCGAATTAGCTTTTGTGCATTTCTAACCCACACGTGGCAGATAATAACGATTCTCAAAGCTGGTATCTTCTCGGCCGATGCTACATGTCACAGCAGAAATATCCCAAGGCCTACGAGGCGTACCAGCAAGCTGTGTACCGTGATGGACGGAACCCTACATTCTGGTGCTCCATTGGTGTTCTCTACTACCAGATCAATCAATACCGAGATGCTTTAGATGCATACTCCCGAGCGATACGCCTGAACCCATACATATCCGAGGTTTGGTATGACTTGGGCACTTTGGTGAGTTGAGTTTGCTACTCTCACAAGTATCACCGAACTGACGAATCGTCGCAGTATGAATCTTGCAACAATCAGATCAACGATGCACTGGATGCGTACCAACGCGCTGCTGAATTAGATCCTGCGAACCCCCACATCAAAGCTAGACTCCAACTCTTGCGAGCTGGCCAAACCCCGGGAAGCCTCCCGCAAGCGGTACCCACTGACGTCCACCCTCAGTCCTATGGCGCTCAAGGACCTCAAGCACCCCCGTGGACCGGCTCCGCACCAATGCAACAATCGGGACCCGGCGGCCCTCACAGACCGCCTCCCGGGCCTGCAGCAGCTAACGGTTGGGGCCAGAGAACCAGTGACATCAACGCACCTCAACCACCTAACCCATACGATCAACGCGAGCCATTTCGTGGGCCCGCACCTCCGCTTCCACGTCAGCCCAGTCCTCGACAAGAAATGCGACAGTACGGTGAGTCCAAGTACGTCGACTCGAAACCGCAATATGTTGAGCCAAACCGCCCTGGCGTAGCACCAATCAGAAGGGGCCCTTCTCCCGGTCCGCCGACCCAGTACGGGCCCCCTCCCCCGGGACCATCTCAGCAGCCGCCCCCGCCTCCCGCGCAAGGGCCCGCTAGAGTGAACAATCCCAACTATACTCCTGCACCTTCGTCGAATATGGCACCGGTAAACGGTCCGCCTAATGGGGCCCCTCCTCCTCATTCTTTGATGCCTTACCGCAATGGGTCCCCTCGCTCGGAACCGAGACCGATTCATGATAATCGCATGCCTTCGCCCAAGTCGGCCTACCCTCAGCATCCTCAGCATCCTCAGCACCAGCCTCCGTTTTCTCATCACCAGGAGCCAGGAATGCCTGGCGGCATTGAAGCTGGACCGCCGCACCCAAAAGGGCCAATTGGCCCTGATATGCATCGTGACCATGACCGACCGTCTTCCGTTGCGTCCAAAAGGATGCGAGAATGGGAGGATGAACCAGCTATGAAGAAGCCTGCCAATGAGGAGAATCGGGCGCGTATGGATGATATACGCCACCGACGACCATCGACCCCGCTGCGAGATCCGTACCGTCGCTCCCCTGACGCCCACCGTTTCGAGGAGCAACGACGTATGGAGGAGCAGCGACGCGCCGACGACCAAAGACGAGAAGAGATGCGCCGTGACGAGCAACGCCACGTTGCAGAGAGCTACCACCCATCGGACGCAGCTCATCACCCGCCAGCACATTCAATGCCTAATCATCTACCGCCAATGCAGCAGGGACCTCCTCCCCCAATGCAAGGTTTGATTCACGAGGCACCGCAGCCCAGTCCCGCACCGAAAGAATATCCACAAGACGATCAACAGAGACTTGAGCACGGCCCTGCTCCTGCCCCATCTCAGATAAGCGAACGCGAACGTGCTGCCAGGAAGATGGACGTTGACGACGACTACGATGATAGCGGAGAGGAAGAGAAGAAAGTGAGCGTTAACGGGACAGTATCAGGTCCCGGTTCGGCAGCGGGAGACATTAAGAATACAACGCCCACCAGTGCTGGCATGAATGGAATAATGGGACCTGCATCAAAGGCGGAGGGAAGTGCTTGAGAATCGAGGGGTGGGGGGTTACTCAATGAATGCTGAATGTCGTAACATACCCCTTTCATTGCTTCGCTTTGTTTTGTTCTGGATCATTTCGAGTGTATATCAATTGTTGAGTTGACAAGTTGGGGCCCCCAGAGTTCCTATTAGATACTCACAAGGCGACACTAAGTCCGTCTATCGTTTTAACCATTTGCTTTATCAGACCAATAAATTCAGTATGTATTCAACTACCTGGGTTCCTGGGCAAGCATTGTCACACTTTAATTATACTACCTATGTGCTCATACAGTATTAACACAGGTTGTAATTTCACCTTAGGTGAATGGGCAGATGGGGTGTGTAATGAAGAAATATCAGGTCACGTGGCCTAGCTTCTTAGGGTTGTTTTTCCCACACTCGGCTATTTTCCGGGTGCCGCAACTCACAGGCCAGCCCACAGGTTTGTGTGCCACCAAAAAAAAAGTATCAGCTCTTTCCAATCCCGAACTTTTTCTTAATCTTTAATCCTCCCAACCCACGACCTACCGATTGACATCTTTCCTCAACACCAAGGAATCAATCGAAGATGTCGCACCGTAAGTTCGAGGCTCCTCGCCACGGCTCTCTTGCCTTCCTGCCGCGAAAGCGTGCCGCCCGTCATCGGGGTAAGGTAAAGTCGTAAGTCAAGCCCATCTCGCCAGTCGCCAGCCGTGCAGGTTCAAGATTAAATAACATACTGACTCGATTTTTCATCTACGAATAGCTTCCCCAAGGATGACCCCAAGAAGCCCGTACACCTCACGGCTGCCATGGGCTACAAGGCCGGCATGACCACCATCGTTCGTGACCTCGACCGACCCGGCGCCAAGGCGCACAAGAAGGAAGTTGTTGAGGCTGTCTCGATTATTGATACCCCCCCTGTACGAGCAACGCAGCCCGCTTGGCTTTGTGCCTATGGCTAACATCTTTTAGATGATCGTTGTTGGTCTTGTGGGCTACATTGAGACGCCCCGTGGTCTCCGATCGCTCACCACCGTCTGGGCCGAGCACTTGAGCGACGAAGTCAAGCGTCGCTTCTACAAGAACTGGTACAAGAGCAAGAAGAAGGCTTTCACCAAGTACGCCAAGAAGCACTCGGAGAGCAGCGGCTCCTCCATTACCCGCGAGCTCGAGCGCATCAAGAAGTACTGCACTGTCGTCCGTGTCCTTGCCCACACCCAGATCCGCAAGACTCCCCTTAAGCAGAAGAAGGCCCACCTTATGGAGATCCAGATCAACGGTGGCTCCGTCGCTGACAAGGTCGACTTCGGCCACGGTCTCTTCGAGAAGCCCGTCAGCATCGACACCATCTTCGAGCAGGATGAGATGATTGATGTCATCGCTGTTACCAAGGGTCACGGCTTCAACGGCGTCACCGCCCGATGGGGTACCAAGAAGCTGCCGCGTAAGACCCACAAGGGTCTCCGAAAGGTCGCTTGTATCGGTGCCTGGCATCCGTCCCACGTCCAGTGGACCGTCGCCCGTGCCGGTCAAATGGGTTACCACCACCGTACCTCGGTCAACCACAAGGTTTACCGTATCGGTAAGGGTGACAACGAGGGTAACGCCTCCACAGAACAGGATGTTACTAAGAAGACCATTACTCCGTAAGTTATGAAAAATTTCAAGTCCAGCGAACAATGTGCTAACATGAAACGCAGTCTGGGTGGCTTCGTCCGATATGGTGAGGTTAACAACGACTTCGTCATGGTCAAGGGTTCCATCCCCGGTGTCAAGAAGCGGGTCATGACTCTGAGAAAATCCATGTTCACCCACACTTCCCGTAAGGCATTGGAGAAGGTCGACCTCAAATGGATCGACACCTCTTCGGAATTCGGTCACGGTGCTTTCCAGACACCGGCGGAGAAGAAGCAGTTCCAGGGTACGCTCAAGAAGGATCTCGTCCAGAGCTCATAAGAGAGCTTTGCATTCCCTTGTATCTTATCTTTGCATCGGTGTTCCTGGGTCCCTTTCGGTTGCTATGACGGGCATGGTCTAGGGTTGGGCATTTGAGCCTAAAAAAGAAGTGAATGAACAAATGCACAAACCAAAGTTGACGATTTGCTAGTGATTATGTGTGTCTACCTAGTGATATAATGATAACTTCCCTAATGTGACTGTTCAACTAAATCTGAGTGTTTATCTGATATTATGAGGTATAATATATCGATTGATTAGAAAGAATCCCCATTATAATATTACAATTTTATATTCCATAATCCAATTCTTGGTTATTATTGCGTAGGTATTATATAGAAATTAGATTAATGTTTACTTTGTTTTCATATTTCACGATCCATAGATATATACCTAGGTAGGTACCTATGCTATAGTTGTGAGTATTGCTTATCTGAGACATTATGCACAAGTAGGGGAGTTTACATTGTTTTAGCGGCTTAGGTATGATGTAACTGCATGGAGCAATCAAGCACATGCAGCATTGCTAGCCTTGCTTCTACTTCGAGCAGTGGACGAATACCTCAGCTTGCTGCCCGATCTTATTGCCTTATCAATGACATCTACTTTTCTTCGAAAATCTCATATCATCTCCAAGACTCTCCGTCGACACGATATCAATTCAGAAACTATACACCGAAACCTTTCTTGGTTTAGCATCGTCGAAGGTCGAACGCGCTCTGCTAGCCCAAGGACGCTACGGAATCAATACTTCACCCGACGCGTTCAATATTCAAGATATTCAAGGAGTTTCGCTACCAGTCCAGCATTGGAGATGGCTTCCGACGAGGACTACATGGCCTTCCTGGACAAGGCAAACAAAGACCCGAGCGAAGGATATGCGAAACCACAGAGCTCCGGCAAGCAGGACTTCAAGACGACCGACAGCGGAGCGCAAATCCCCGCCTCGATCCAGGAAGCGATCAAGAACAGTTTCTACGTGAGCGACGCAGACGAACCCTTCGTGCCCGTCTACCTGGCGTGGGACGAGAGCGGAAAGGGACTACCGGACGAAGGTAATGATCCCCTGATGAATCCGTGCCGCCCGCCGGTATACTACCTAGGTACCTTCACTAACGCTTTATGTGCAGAGGAGTTTGCGACCTTGATACGACATCCGAACCCGTCGGATGCGGAGATCGAGATCCTAGACCCCGCAGATTGGGATTCGCAGGGCCAGTATAACGCGATTATCGATGCGGTGCGGAAGGCGGGCAAGGGAAACGATGTAAGAGTATATCGGGTCTCGAAGGGAGGCGTCAAGGTCGAGTACTGGGTCGTCACGACGGAGGGTAAAGGAGCAAAGGCGAAGCTCGTCGGTGCTAAAGCCCTGGCCGTTGAGAGCTGATGACTGGATGTAACGTCATCAAGGAACCAAAGTAAAATGCTAGGAGGGTGTGTTCAAGGTCCAAGGGTCTAGGGATTAAGAATAGTCTCGTTTTGATTTAATTGACACTGTACCGAATACTCTTTGGACTCCCTTTATCTGCTGTCACAATCTACGTACTCCTATCGTGCCATACCCCTAGGTACTATACCGTGCGGGGTATGTCGCGAGACCCCCCTGGACCCCCCACCTCCTAGCCAGCTCCGTCTTCGGATAAAAGATTATATGCAGGTCCAGAAAGCAAGGGACTAACCAGCGAAAAGTTGATGGCTCGAATACTCGAATGCTGACTCAATTGTAAGATTGGGAGCAAACAACGAGACCCTGAAAATGCGGGCGAGCCCTTCGTCGCCTTCGTCGCATACGTCTTACCTCCGCACCTTGTAGTCAATCTCGCCGACAATGGCTCAAGCAGTAAGTACATGTCCAATTCGTTCACCCCCTCGCTCAATTGAAGAATTCCTAGGTGGACTGACCAGTAGCCTGCTTGTTGTAGGATGTCGTTCTTCCGTCTCTGGACACCGTCAAGGACCTCCTCTCGAAACCCTCCACGGGGGCTAAGAAACCGAATCTAGTTCCGCTGTATGGCCAGATAAACGCTGACCTAATTACTCCCTCCGCTGCCTACCTCAAGGTCTCGGCGCATTCCAAGTCGGATTTCTCTTTTCTCTTCGAAAGTGCTGCCACGGAACAGATTGGCCGGTACAGCTTCGTCGGTGCCGGTCCAAGGAAGATCCTCAAGACCGGAGAGGGCCATGGCGAATCGGTAGACCCTCTACCTGCCCTCGAGAAGGAGCTGGGGCAGCATGTTGTCGCAGACGTGCCGGATCTCAAGCTACCGCCCCTCACAGGCGGTGCGGTTGGGTACGTGGGCTACGACTGTGTGCGATACTTCGAGCCCAAGACCGCCCGACCCATGAAGGATGTCCTTCACATACCCGAGTCTCTCTTCATGCTATTCGATACCATCGTGGCATTTGATCGGTTTTTTGGTGTTATCAAGATCATTACTTACCTCCACATCCCCGAAAACCTAGATACCCTCGCAGACGAATATAACAAGGCGACCGCCACCATCCACGAGCTCATCGACGTCCTCAACTCTCCCGATATACCCATACCCAAGCAGCAGCCCATCAAGCTTGGCCAGCAGTACACGTCCAACATCGGCCGGCCCGGCTACGAGTCACACGTGACGGAGCTGAAGAAGCACATCGTCGCCGGCGACATCATCCAAGCCGTGCCCTCGCAGCGCTTCGCCCGCCCGACCTCGCTCCACCCCTTCAACATCTACCGCCACCTGCGCACCGTCAACCCCTCGCCGTACCTCTTCTATATCAACTGCCAGGACTTCCAGATCGTCGGCGCTTCGCCGGAGCTGCTGGTGAAGGAAGACGAGGGCCGCATCATCACGCACCCCATCGCGGGCACCGTCAAGCGCGGCAAGACCCCCGACGAGGACGAGCGACTTGCTAGCGAGCTGCGCAACTCTCTCAAGGACCGCGCCGAGCACGTCATGCTGGTGGACCTGGCGAGGAACGACATCAACCGCGTGTGCGACCCGCTGACGACGAGGGTCGACCGGCTGATGGTAGTAGAGAGGTTCAGCCACGTGCAGCATCTCGTTTCTCAGGTGTCGGGTATACTGCGGCCGGATCAGACGAGGTTCGACGCCTTCCGATCAATATTCCCGGCCGGGACCGTTTCTGGGGCTCCGAAGGTGAAGGCCATGGAACTTATCGCGGAGCTCGAGAAGGAGAAGAGGGGCGTATATGCGGGAGCTGTGGGCTACTTTGGGTATGGAAGCATGGACTCGAGCGGAAAGGAGACGCAGGGGGCTATGGATACTTGTATTGCGCTGCGGACCATGATGGTAAAGGACGGGATTGCGTATCTCCAGGCTGGTAGGCATTGCCCTTTTCTACTCTCTACCTTCTAACTCTCTACCTTTTACTCTACCTTCTACTCTACTCTTTCTTCTACTCTCTACTCTACTCCTCTATCCTTTACTCGGCCTACATTTACTAACAAGTATCACAGGAGGTGGTATTGTCTTTGATTCGGACGAATACGAGGAATGGATGGAGACGATGAATAAATTAGGTGCCAATATGCACTGTATTACTTCGGCGGAGAACCTGTATGCCAAGAGGCAAAGCTAGAACCGATCGACACGCAGCGAAGGCGTGCTTATTATGATTGAGAACTAGGAGCTCTAAGGTACATCTCATCTACCTGATGAGAAGAAGGAAAAGAAACCTTTTGACGAATACAGAGTGCGTCGCCTTAGCCACGATTTCATACAATGATTCTTCTCCCCCCCCCCCGCCCCATTTGACTGACTGACAAGTCTCTCTTCCATCGTCCACTGGTTTCTCTCTCTTCAAGGACAACTCCCGTAGGTAGGTGAAAACCAGTACTGGTGAGTATTCTCATACCAGATTCGTATGTTTCTTCCGTTCAAATGAATTGTTCGTCCCAATATTCAGGAACTAGAATTGCCCAGTGGCTACCGCAAAGATTGACATATTTTCTTCTGTCTTTCCTTCGTTGCTCTTCGAACCGTATTCTCGTAGGATTCTAGCTGGGTATTTTCGTGCGGAAGGAAAATCTTCTCGTTCAAATAATTATCTTTCGTCCCCGTCTTAAAGAATCATTGGGGCCAAGTAGCTGCCATGATATCCAGACATTCAATTCGGCTCTCGTCGTTGCTTTTCAAATAGTAATATGGACAATCCGAGGTGCTGGAATGATCGTGATATCGTAACGAAGTCCCTTTCGACAATGATTCGTCTCTCCTCAAAGAATTAGAAGTGCCAAGTGGCCGATCACAGTGAATAAAACTTTTTTTGTGCTTCGTCAGGTTGCTTTGGAATAGGTAGCGGTATGAAGGGAAATTGCGGATTGAGTGCAACGGTCATGAGGTATAACGAGTTTACTTCTTTCTGACTTGTGCTTGCTCCTTCTCCTCCTTCAAGGGGATGTCTTTCATCCACGTAATGATCCTCTGGGCCCTTCTGACAATCTTCCCCAGATCGAACTCTTCTTCGTCGTCCTCTACTTCAACGTTGAGTGCTGCAAACGTGCCCCACGCCATCGCGGTTCGCTCGTCGACGGGAGGTCGTTCGGCGCCGAAGTCGGGGTCGGCAAAGTCACCGGGAACAAGAGGATCGTCACGCTGGAGGAAGTCCGTGATAGTAGTCTGCGATCGCTCCTGGCGGAAAGTCGTGTCCTGAGCAGCAGCATCTTCTTGTTGTTGTTGTTGTTGTTGTTGATGTGCCGGCTGGTCGTCATCCGTGTTGGCAAAGTACATGTCCATGAGGAGAGGGTCGACTTCGGCGTCGCCCCAGGAGAGCTGGTCGGCCATCCGGTCCTCGGCCCAGCGCCGGACGCCCTCGGGGGTCTGTTGGCTGACCTCGTAGCGCCAGCCCGAGAAGGGGGTGGTGGAGTACCGGAGCTCGCCGTTTCGCAGGAGCTGCAGGCTGCCGGGCGGGCACTGGACGCGGACGCCGAGCTCGCGCAGCAGGAGGTCGCCCCCTTCGAAGTCGCCGAGGGGCACGAGCGCGCCGAGGCCGCGCTCCCACGCGCCCTCGTCCCGGAGGTCCCCCTCGTACCGCTTCGTGTTGACGCCGATCGTGCGCAGGGTGTAGGGCTCGTCGTCGGGGAGCGTCTTGAAGACCAGGTAGGGGCTGCGCGGGTGGTGGCGGTTCACGGCCTCGGACGCGCGCACGAGCTGCTTGCGCAGGTCCGGGTCCAGCAGGGCGAGGAAGTAGTCGGCCACGGCGGTGCAAGGGCCCAGCACGCTGTGGCGCACATGGCGCAGCTGGCGGAGCTTCGAGGGCGAGCCGCGGTAGGCGAAGTCCAGGACCTCGCAGGGCAAGTGGTCGGCGCTGGGGTTGCGCGCCCCGCTCTCCATCCCTATTGTCCATGTGCCGCACTTGGCGCCCTGGGGATGGTTCTGGGGGTCGAGGTCTCGGCGGATCCGGGATATCCAGTCGGCATGGTGCAGGCCGTTCTGGATCTTGTCGGGTGTGGGCAATGGGTGCAGCAAGGTATATGACTGCATGGCTATTGTCATGCGCCATTGGTCCTTCAGGTCCCGGACTTCGCAAATAGCATCCTTCATGGCGAAGGCGATGACCTTGCCATAGTTATCAAGGGCCATAAAGATATCGGCGGTGATATGGTCATAGACGAAGTTCGCCGCCGCGAACTCGTCACGCGCCGCTTGGTGCCACGGGTTCGGTGCGGGCTGCGAGAGGCAGGCCCGCACCTTGCCCAGCATTGCCAGGAGGTTGGGGTCCGACCGCGCGAGGACGTCGTCGGGCGTGGCGTCGATTTGGGCTCGCATCAGGGTTGCCAGGGCGGGGACCCGCCACAGCTCCTGCTGAGCCACATCCCTGGCCCGCGCCCAAAACCGTCCCGGGTGCGCGTCGATGTCGCCGCCGCTCGCGAGGAGAAGATGGGCAGCGGCCCACTGCTCGACGTCCAGCTCCGGCTGCCCGCGCCCCATCATCGTCGTGATGTGGCGCTCGTTGAACTTGCAGACCTCGAGGTCACCGTAGGGGCGGCGGCAGCCCTCCTTGTCGACGTCGGCGTCTCGCAAAGTGATCCGGGCTACGGTGCGGCCGCGGACTTGGAACGTTTCGATGAGGCGGCCATTCCTCTCGTTGGAGAAGACAGCGCCATCGGCAATCTGCTCGGCCGCCTTACTTTGGATGCGGCCGATGTCCTCGGTAATTGCTATGATGCGCGGTTCCTCGACCGCGACCCGGTTGCTGGCGTCAAGGTCCTGGAGTTCGATTAGTGTTTTGTCCCCGAGGCTAATATTGCCTCGAGGGAACTCCGGGACCTCGACGCCAGCATCCTGGTCGCTGGCCAGGCCTGCAGCTCCTTGTTCTCCTGCTTCGGCTTCGGCTACTGCCCTATGTAGGGCTTTCGCATCCTTCTCCGGGGATCGAGTTGGCATGACCAATCGGGGGCCTGGGTGGAACGGAAACATGGTTACGGATAATATGACCGAGGGGGAGGATGGTAATGGGTGAGGTGACAGTTCGAACGAATTCTTCAGTAGCGGTGTCTTCGAGGGTTGTCGACTATCTGATACAGTGATCAGTTAGAGCTTGTTAAAGTCGTGCGTGGAGTAGTATCGTGATGATGCTCAGATGGCAATGGGTTGCTGTGAACTGATGTGAGCCTGCTGTTGTGTGTGGTGTATGAAAGACTCCCGAAAGTTCTTGTAGTGATCTTCCTTCAGGCCTATTCAATAATTCTCATCTAATAGCGTAATTGGATAGTCGCATGTAGTGCACACACTGCGGTTTCTGTCCTTTGACTGATTTAAGCTGCTCTCACAATGGTTGTCGCACTCCTTGTGTGTAGGTAGGCTGGTATAACTACCTACCTAAGGTGCTGCCCAGGGAAACCAGAAATGATACTGGCTCAACCCCCTTTCCAGCAATGCGGCTTGGTTCAGCCGCAGTTACCACCATTTAAGCGGAGCACATCAAACAGGCTCAGTCAGGGGATGACCTTCACATGGGTTAGATCATAGATCACGTAAATTTGGAGAGCCCTTCTATTCTTATTGCTCTGCTGTCATTAGTAGACGTGCGTATGGCGCGCATGTCCGTATTTCAAGGCTCCCTTTTGCCCAACCCAAGGACTTTGTCACTTCATTTCTTGCTTTTCCTCGTCCCAGATGTGACCGGACAGGTCTTCGGCCGGCTCAACCAACTTCATCCCGTCGAGCTTTTTGTAGTTGAGCTCGTCAAGGTTGATGCCGTAGAGCGAACGGACCTATTATCAGTGTACTATTAGCAATACTAACACTTTCATCTACACTTGAGCTTTAAATCCGACATGATATTAAGAGAGGCTAGCGATGTGAGAGCCGTAACTCGGGAAATGGATAAAACCCACGCTGATGCCGTATAGATGATCCTTGAAGAAATCATGGAAGTCAATGCCCAGGCTGGAACCGCACTTGGGGCAAAACATCTGGTCTTTTCTCTTGGAGTTGAAAACGTAGTTGGAGCACCGCTCCCGTCCATTGTTATGCCATACTACATCGGTAGCTTTGGGGTCTATATTACCATTACTGTTAGCAATCTGTCTTCTTGTTGCTAACACACACGAAGGCATTTCTGGTAGCTTGGGTAAGAAGAAATATGGCCCTTGTTTGTAGATATCTTCTGAAACATCCGAGCTAATCGAAGCTCTGCCTTACTTCTTGTAAAGACTTTGAGCTATTGCTAAAGGGTTGTTTTCCCTCAATCCTCAAATTTCTGCTGCAATAAAGCAGACAGGGTGAAGTAGGGATGAGGTGGTGTGTTATAACATAGGACATTGATCAGGACAACATTCTTGGCAGCAGATGAAAAATATAGGGATTACTCACACACAAGAAGATACCCAAGGTGGGAACAAGCCGAGCAGTTGCAATTGAGGACTTTGTACTCTGGCAGTGGGGGCGATAGCGTGATGGCAAACTTGATATAGCCGCAATGACAGCCCCCCTCGTACGTCCCGCTCTCTTTCTTCTCCGATGCTGCAGTTTCGGTACTCATGATTCCTCGGTGCTTCCTCTATTGTGCATGAGATTATTGTGTTATCCCAGAGTTGAGAGGTATCCTTACAACTTGAATAGCAATTGATATAGGTAAGCTGTCAGTAAATTGTTAGAAAGAAAGGTGATTATATATGTTTCTTTTCTTTTATACAAATATATACCCTATGTCGTATCTTGTAACAGTAACAAGCGCCATGTCTTTGTAATACTTGCAGCTAGACAATCTATCCCTGTACCAATATGCGCGTTTCGGGTACCTTATCTTAACCCTGGGGGATATGTCTTTCCTACAGGGGGATATGCAGGATGCAGGGACAGGGGTTTTGGGAAGATATCGATAGAGTTTATAGAATTGGGTATTCCGTCGGATCGTTCATTGGTCATTGGTAGGATTAATTCGTGGAGAACTCGTGTAACGACCCTAGGCCTCGATCCGGCTTTTGCTTTTATAACGAACGCTTATTATAATGTTTAAGACTTCACGGGGATCGAGGCGACGGCTTGAGATGATATTAATATTTCATGACATTAATATGGTCATAACAACATACTATTTACGAGTTACCCGTCTACCATGCTGATAATCGCGTTACTCATAAGCAACGCCTCCTGTCTAAATGTGTCTAACGATGGTATCTAAAAGATCAAAACCCAACCGTGAAACGCTTTTAACCACCTCCCTTCTTTACAAACCCAAGAAAAATGCAGAGCCCGCCTAAGCCTTTTCTGTCTCGACATTTGTCTTCGGTACGTTCGACATGGCGGCGTGGTCTACGCCGTCATCTCCATCTACCACCGTGTTGTTGCTGGAGTTGGATGTAGTGACAGCACCCGGTGTGTTGCCGGGAAGTGTCGGGGCGAACTTGCTCTTCGCCCGAATCTTGTGGCCGTAAAGGTAGAAGATGACCGGAATCGGCACCAATACCGCGGCCACACAGCCTAGCAGAGTGGACGCCCATTCTATGCCCATTCCGTTAAACATATACGTCGCAAACAGCGGAAATGTAGCACCGCAGAGAGATCGGAGAAATGTGTTGCCCGCAATGGCCGACGCGGCAAACATAAGGTAGGCGTCAACGAGGTAATTCAGAGCTTGAAGGAAGATGGCCATCAGTCCGAAACCTGTCATAATACCCGAAGCAGCGGGGACAATCCAGTGAACGTCCGCTCGGTAACCTGACCATCCAAACCAGAAGATACCACCGGTGAAAGATACACCTCCAGCGATGACGACAGGAAGACGCCATTCGGGGATGGGCACGCCATTGTTCGCGGCAAGCTTGCGCTGGTATGCTGGTTGTGTAAGCAGCACCACGGTACCTGCGAGGAGCTGGCCGATAATCATTCCGAAGAAAGCCAGACCAGACTCGCCCGAGTTGAAATGGTGGACGCCTTGGAAAACAAACGGATAGGCCGTAAGGAAAAGGTACAGCAGTCCGTAGATGAAGGCCATGTAAACAGATAGAAGGGTGACAATCGGTTCGCCGAAAAGAAGTCGCATGGGACGAGTAAAGTTCTTCTGGATGAGTTCCTTGAAATCAATTTCAATTTCTTCCTGCTTGGCGTGAATGCCCCAGTTCTTTGTGCGGCGTCGCAGTTCGGCTGCCTTCTCAATCAGGACGACGGGGGGATAGGTTTCTCCCAAGAAAAGGAAGTCGAGGCCAAACGCCAACCAGCCCATGATGCTTGCGACGTACATGGTCCACCGCCAGCCGAGATAGGACGACGAAATGTAACCTCCGACAAAAGGTGCCAACAACGGGCCGGTAAAGACGGCCATAGAGAAGATAGTGATAGCGATACCTCGGGTCGCGTTGTTGAACATGTCGGAAAAGACAGCGGCGACGACAGCCAGCGGACAAGCGCCGAAGAAACCAGCGAAGAAACGGCAGATGAGTAGCGTCTGGAGATCCTTGGCTGTAGCGCATGCAACAGAGAATACCGAGAAACCGAACATAGCAACTACAATCGGCAGACGTCGTCCCTTCAGTTCAGATAGCGGAGCCCAGAAGGTCGGTCCAGTTGCGAAGCCCAAGACGAACAGAGATACACCCAGGATGCCGACCTCTGAGCTAACATTGAACTCTTGGGCTACGTGTGTTGTCGCGGCCGAGAAGATACTGGATGCGAAGGCGGAGGTCATTGTAGTATATCCAAGCATAGCAGCAGTGAGTAGCCTGCAACACGTGTAAGTTAAGTGTATAATAACTTTAGCTTCCAAAGATGTAACCTACTTCTTCTTAAGCGACCAGTTCTGCGCATGGTACGGGTCATCAGGGCCATCGAACTCGACGACATAGTCTTCCTGGTTTGGTAGGACCGGCGGGAATGGTTTACCGGCCCCAAAGTTCGGCAGGGGCTTTCTGGACTCGCGACTCCGCAGGCCTCGTCCGACGGTGGCGCTGTGTTGACTCCGAGCAGTGTTGATGCGACTGAGTTCGGTAGGGTGTCTCTCGAGATCACGTTGAGTCGGGATGCGGCTCAAGCCCCCTGTGTCCCTCCGTGCTCTGGCTCCCTCGCTGGAAGATGTCGATATGGACGATGCTGTCATTACCCGCTCGACTTCGTTGCTAGCACGACGAGGAGCACGTTCGGTGCCGGTAGGAGATATAGGTTGTTGAGCATCCTGCTCAGCTCGCATGAGCTCACGATCGACCTCGTCCATTTTTACTACGTCCTTTGGACACGGATAGGCTATAGAACTATGCTCCCTGATTATTTGGTAGGTATAAGGGAAACACTTGGTGCTTGAGCTTGATAATCGGTTTGCTAACGCACAAAGCGTGGGATATGTAGAATTGAAGAATTAAAATAAGTGAGTCCAAGTTAAGATGAAGGTACGAGACTAGTGTATTAGTAGCTGGCAGAAAGAAAGAGCGTATGAAGAAGAGCCGCCGCACTTGCCTGCCGCTGACGAGAATAACGATCTACGGAATACGGATCGAAGATATGGAGGGAGACGAGAGAATAATATTTTTTTTTCTAGAAGGTTTAGTTAGGCATCAATACTCTCTTTAATAATAAAACTAATATACGATCTTTCGAGAAAATGGGAACGGTGTCCGGGATTAAGGAGCCTCTAATACCTGAGATGGGTCTATCGTGCTTCTCGCCCCTGATACGGTAATAGAGTATAGGGTTCGGCCTTCGCTCTTTTACTATGTACTTCGAAATATGGGTCCTAAATAGCCCTCAGACTCCGACAGACAGCATCTACATAGTATGGAACCGCGATGGGTCGCTCGATGGATCCTCCATGACGAGGGCGACCGGAGATATGCAGAGATTTCCCATAAGATGTTGTGAGCGTCTACCGAGATGGCAAGCCGGATATGTGACTCTAGACAGCTAGTGCTGGCTATAAGTCTTGCTAGACCCGCTAGGGCTGTGAAATGGAAAAATGGTACCTGTTCTTCCGGGATGGTGCATAAATCTGGCTGTACATAGTATTCGTAGAAAGCTTGACCATTCCAGATTTCCAGAAGGTGCGCGAAAGGGCCCCGAGGCTAAGGGACCAGCTGAGCTTCCCGGCTTCCCATGCTCGCCTTTCTCATCCCGTCGGCGTTATGCCTTAGGGACGTTAACCTCGGCGGTGCACCAGTAATGTTACTGACACGATCAACCCACTGTTGCATTGATTGATAACGCGATTGACAAATGATAGGCTTTCGATGGACCTTACCTACATAATGTATACGTCCTTCCCCGCTTCTAAAAACGTAGTGTCTTCTGCATCATCATCTCGACATACGCGATGCGTCAGCTTATACGTACGAATATACAGCATACAGCATACAGCATACAGTGCCGTATAAGTCATTCTAGTCTGATGCGGCGTAGTTTAGATCAGATCGGATGTAAGCGCAGGCTAATATAAACTTTCATCGGGGGGGGGGGGGGGGGGGGGGAATAAAGTAAAAAAAAATACAAAAAGGGGGAGCCCGGGTTAAAACGGGGGGCCAACGAAATTT
>MU376162.1:751503-904857 GCA_022495205.1 Hypoxylon sp. FL1150
TCCCCGCCCACGACCCCGCCCTCCCCGCGCGCGGCGCCCCGGCCCCCCCCCCCCCCCCCCGAGTAAGGTACATACATTCCTCATAGGATGAGCCGAGGTATAACGGCGGGGCCTCGTACTGATGCACAACCCTTGAAAAAAGTACCTTATGAAAGAAGATCTCTCCGATCTCTTGGATCTCTTGTAGGTATTACTCACTGACTCTTCTTAGGCTCGTGCGCCGCTGATCCACCCAATTCTGATCAATAATACGTCAATGCCAATATTCGAGCAGTTTAAAGATCGCACCATTATCCAGGATGCCCGCTCAATTAGCTTAATAGCCCACTCGGCTTGATGCGCTTGGAACCGGTGGAATGACACGAACGGGTTTTTAATCTTATCTCTTTGGCAACCCGAAGGTAATAAACCGCGGCTCGCAAGTCGCCACCCCGGAGCAGAAAATTTCAGATACCTATCGGGAAGCTGGAAATGCCGCCTTTGAGAAACTCGGATCACTGCAAAACCCGATGGGAGGAACGCAATACCAAGGAAATTCATCTCAATTACAACTCATGTAGGTATCAACTACCAAGCTGTCTTCATGACTTATGCTACTTCAATCTTTTGCAGATCACCTCTTTATCATCAAGTGTGCGTCAGATAGACGTCGTCAATAGTCTGCCCTGTCAACTAGCTCAACGACTCTCCCCTTGCGAGTAGGTATCCAATTTCTTCGTGTTTGTCCACTACAGCTCTCCACAATCTTCATCTATACTAGTGATTCGTCAGACATAGGTAATAGTTTGACAGCCGTCGCACCACTCCGCTAGTCAATCAATGCCCGACTTTTATGACAGATCGTTCGGACGGACACGATTGCAAATAATATCTGTTGAATTTGTCGATTGCTTTGAAACTCGAGCCAACTCGGGGGTTTACTGTATTCGAACTGGGCATGTGGATCTGGATCGGAGTGTTCTGAACCCGGGTCTGTGGTATACCAGCTCTAAGGCCGAAGAGAAATCCACAAGAGATGTGACGGGTTTATAGCTGACATATACAACAAACATTTCCGAGTTCAATATTTCGTAAAAACTGCGTCCCCACCTGCGGGACTGAGGCTGTGTTGCTCTATCACGAGGACGGGAATGGCCGAAAGCCCCGTGTAAGCTTAGTTACTCTTATGCGTCTCGGACTCGGGCTCGGGCTCGGTCGGCCCTTTGCGCATCGCGCTCCATTGATTCGGCCCGCTTAGGCTCCGTTGTTGTTTTTGGAGGATGAGAATACTCTTTAGTGAGAAATTGCTCACACTTTCATTTCACTCCCCAACCGTTTTCCAGTAGACTGGTAGACTCTTCGAGAGTCAAGCCTGCTGTCTCCGGATATATAATCCAGATGACATACCAGCCAATGGCGCAAATAACAACATATAAGCCAAATGTGAATGATGGGGTTAGTAAATCCATCCTACTGCTTTGTTAGTGTCATGAAATCCGTATTGCGAAGTGTGTAGTTCTAAATAAGAGGTGTGTCGAATAGTGATAAGCACTGATAGGCAAGAGGCCACTTACTATATACTCTAGTTAGCATGTGCATTAAAGGAAGCACTTATGTGAGAGTTATATACTGACCAAAGGCAAGAATGTCAATCCAATGATGAAATTCGCCAACCAGTTCGTGGCTGTCGCAAACCCGCTACCGAGCGATCGCACATTGAGTGGAAAGAGCTCGCTCTGCATCCAGGGTACGTTACCAAGTCCCAGGGCGTATGCAGCCACATATATCATGATGCTTATCAAGATGACAACAGCGGCTCGTTGGGACGATATCAAAGTAGCGTCGTCGGTGGTTATAGGCAAATGATCGCCAATGTTGGTTTCATCGGACGGTAGTTTGATGGAGCCAAAGCCAAAAGCCGATAATAGGAGACCTATTGTCATGAAAGGTATCGAGTATAGCAAGATGCGCCTACGACCAATGCGGTCGATTAAGACCAACGCAAGTACTGTGAAGGCAAAATTCGTCGCAGCGACAGTTAAGGATGTCAGTGTCGGTATAGAAAATCCTAGCATCGTGAAGATTGTCGCGGAAAAGTACATCAGAGAGTTCTGTCTTTGTTGGTTAATATGTGAAGGGCCGAATGGGGTATGTAGATACTCACGAAGCCGCAAAGCTGTTGCAAGCCCTGGAGAAGGCACGCGATGGTTAGCGCTCGTCGGTTCTTAGGCACCTCAAGAAGTTCATGCCATCCCCGAAGCAGGCTGCCACCGCTCTTACGTCCGTCGGTAGCCAGCATCGCATTGCCTTGCTCTTCTCTGATCTCTCTCTCGATGCCCTTTACCACACTATCGATCAAGAAGCGATACTCGTCGTCGGATCCCAGTGTCTTCGCAACAATCTGTCGCGCCTCTGTAGAACTCCCAGCCTTTACCAACCAGCGCGGAGTCTCAGGCATGGCTAGCAGAAGGACGCATTGTAAGATAGCCGGCAGAGCGCCCAAGCCCACCATCCATCTCCATCCCGTAGACGGATCTCCATGTTCGGCGAATATCCAGCCGATGATATATGCTACCACTTGGCCCAGCGTAATCGATAGGACGTTCATCGTAACAAGCATGCCGCGATAAGCAGGAGGCGCGAGTTCAGCGATATACAACGGTGTTACGAAGCTCGCAGCGCCCACCGCAGCTCCGACTATCGATCGCCCAAGAACCATTCCCGTCACGGTGGTACTCAGGGCCTGAACCAGGGCACCGAACACGAAAAGGAGGTCGGATAGTAGTATAACGGGCTTTCGACCGAAGCGATCGGCGAATATGGAGGAAATCGGCGATGCAATGAGGGCGAACAACGCGGTACACGACGTAATAGCGGACTTATCGAAAGAGTTCAGCGGCCGTCCGGAGAGCGACGTATCTATGGATACTAAGGTAGCCGATATGACTCCCGTATCGTCTTATGAGGCGTAAGCAACTGTACGAAAGGGCGGAAAACGGCCATACTTGCACCCAAACAAAAGCCCACTGATGCCAGCAGATAGGGTCAAGAGCCATATGAAGAGCCCCGGGCGACCGGATGGCCATTCGATATTCGCGTCGTCCGCATCTGAAAGCTCCGAGCGCTGTTCATCTTCCAGCCCATCGACTCGATGTGAAATCAGGGGCTCCTCTACTGAACTCGCCATCATGAAGAATGAGGGTCCTTACCGCCACCGAATCATCCGTAGAGTAGGTATCAAGGACACGTTATGGCCATTCCTCTAGTTTGAAAAGAATAGAGTTACTGGCGGTCCGTCCCAAGATGGCAGGTTACAAAGATTCAAATCGCGACGCGAATTCAACTTGATCGCATAATGCATCTGCATAGTAATCAATAGAGCAGTATGTACAGGTTACGCAGGTGGTCCCACACGGGGCGGAGCGTGACATGTGCCCGATCCGCGGGTGGGGGGCCGTGGACAAGGGTTATAGGTCGGAGTAAGATAAAATACCTAGGTACTTATTGTCGCGATAGACCTCAGGACTAACATGAACCACCCACTGTTACGAATAAACGAATTGGAGCAAAGTAATAGTTCTGATCTTCATAGGTTATGAGGAGAGGCTAGGATATTGAAGCTTCATAGGGGCGACTCTATCGCAGTGTCGGCGCTCACGATATCTTGATAAGCCATACCGTGAATGTCATAAACCCATCGCGCTGCGCATACCCCTCCCCCTTTCTCACTCCCTCCTTCCGCGTCTCACCTCAACCCCTTAGTACCATCGCATAAGTCACTACCAGCGCGGTTCCCAACGCGACCAGCTCTAGCTTCGGGCAGCTGGAGAAGCCGAACCTGGGCTCGACACCCCTGACGCCATCGCTACTTTGCGCCGTCTCGCCGATCCTGGGTGTCGTAACGGTGACGCCCTCCTGGGTCTCCGTCGACTGGGTGTACGTTCTGGTGGGCGGCGGCTTCTGCGTGCCGCTTAGCAAGCTGGGTGCGAAGCCAGGAGCGGCACGATACGTCTCGAGACAGCCACCGGCGGCGCACTCAGTCCCCACGGCGCAGCATCCGCCGCCGACCGACTTGTTGCAGGCGTGTGCGTGGTCGTCGCAGCGGGGAGGCTTTTCGGATGTCGCCAGACACGGGGAGTCTTTCGCGCAGCAGTAGATACCCGACAGCGTGAGGTTGGTGGAGTGGCATATCATGTCGACGGGACAGCATATGTTCTAGGTTAGGTTGGTATTGTTAGTTAGCCGTGTGCGCCACCCGAATTACCTGCCGCCTAGGAGGTGGAAAGGCCTTACGGGTTGGTTGTAAGCCCGGCAGCTATCCATCCCCTCACCACAGGAGCTCTCGTCATCCGCCGCGCCTCTGTCAAGAAGCAGCATCTCCCGCGGCGGCGCACCTCCTTCCGTATCAGCCTCAGCCCTGACGCCGCCGGTGTTCTCGCCATTAATTTGCTGCTTGACGCCGTTGGTGTAGTGGACGGCATTGTAGTATACGGAGAAGACGATGCCAACGACGAGGACCGCGACGACAAGCAGCACGAAGCTGACGAGGAAAGCCCAGCGTAGTCTTGGTCTGTCCTGGAACGGGCACTACCGGTGCCAGTCCAGCCGTGCTCGCAGCGACTTCTTTTCACCATTGATGGCCCATACGTCGCGTCTGTGGCTCGCGCAATGGTCGTCGGTCCCGGTGGTAACGGTAGCGGCGACGGTTTTGGCCTGGGGTGAAAGTTCGGGTTTATCTTTTGCCATGGTGGGTAGAATTAGGCGAAGGTTAACTTGAGAGTTTTGAATTATAGGCGCATATAATAGAGATACCAATGTGATCTTTTAGGGAGAAGAGGTGATGTTGGTGTAGGTATTGGCTTGATGGCTTCATGCATAATGGCTTCATGCAAATCATCAATTCGTGACCGGAAATCGGCATATTCGCTATACCCGGACCCATGTCTCCCGTCCTTTATACCTTCTTATATTAAGCTCGAATACCCACCTACCCAGGTAGGTACTCTGCGGTAAGGCGATACACTTCTACAAGAAGTTAGTCACCTCGCTTCGTTAACGATTCGAGACCAGGTATAGAATCCAATGACATATAAATTCCAATGACATCACTTTGCAGGTAACAGGCGAATTTGATTTTAGGTAACGTAGCCAAACGGCTCTCTTTATTCAGTTAGCCCACGGAGTACTAGACCCCTAGCTATGGAATTGTTACTTCGTGCCAATCGTCAACGTCGTTTGCAAAAGAACGTCAAAGAGTTCTCTTCGTACGCAAGCCGAAGTCACATTCCCTGCAATCATCCTCTCTCCAAACTGCATCCCCACTATGTACTGAATGACCACGATATGCCCCCAAAAGGCATTAAGTGATGACGCGGAGCCATCCGATGCAGGACAAGAAACGCCGTATACAATGCCTAGCAGATGCTCTGAATGAATTCCCTAACGATGTAGTCGAAGGAAGAATTAGGTTGTAGTTGAGTAGTGCCGGCCACAGACCCCGAAAGAGTGGCGAATTAGGGCGAAAGGGATAAGGGCACGACAGAGTCAACGTCAATAGGAATAAAGTTGTAGCCCCAAACGCTTTACGAACGTATCATAGCCAGAAGGCAAAGACCATCATCACGCTGACAAGACCGGCGCCCATGCCGGCAATCTCCTTGGATCCCGAGACGGAGTTTTGCGTCTCTGACGCGCTAGGGCTAGCAGAGGTAGCGGTTGCACTGGGTATCGACGAATAGCTGCTGCTTCCAAGAGTTTCTCCCAAGCTGGGGATGGCGACATTACCATCGACGAGCCATCCGCTGGCTGTCGACGTTGGGCACGCACGAGTCGAGACTGACGTGGTGTCGTAGTTGGATCGAGCGACGCCCGTGGGGGTTATAGTGGCCCAGTGCTTGCTCAGGTTGTCGAAGTCGGGCGAAACCGGCGTCGGTGTACCAGCACGCGTGTAGCCTCCTACGATGTTGTCTCCCGTGGCAGTAGCATCAGCTTTGGGCCCGTACGAAATTAAACCATAATTATTAGCCTCCTCAATCCATTCGTAGATGATAGCTCCGCTCCAGTCGTTCACCATGTCGGGACCAAAGATGGAGTCCTGGTCATCGAATAGTCGAGGGCCGGGGGTGTTGCATCCAGTCTCGGAGAAGAAGATAGGAACAGGGAAGTTCTTGGCATCAGCCTCCAGATTCTCGTAGCCGGAGGTCGAATAAGTGGTGGGATCGCACCACTGGTACGAGTTCAGGCCGTAGAAGTCAATGTTCTCGGACGAGTTACCTCCGCAGGTAAGATAATCCTGTAGCCAGGGTCGAAGTTCCGCAATGTCAGCAGCAGAATAGCCGATAGGGATGTTGCGGTATCCCTTCGAATCACGGTAGGCCTTCAGATCACGGCAGCTGGCCTTGATGAAGGGCGCGGCGAGCGACTGATTGTTAATCGCGATGATCTCATTGCCCACAAAGAAGCCCAGCAAATTGTCATAGCTCTGGAACGCATCCATGACCTTCGAATATCGATCAAATTGCGTTTGGTTCCACCATGGATCATTCTGTACAACTTTAGCCTTGAACACACGATAGGTAATGAGTTTGGCGAGTCTTGAACTTACGGGCAGGATGTACGTGTCAAAGGTATCCATGTCAACCATGGTGTAGATACCAGCGTCGGAGAAAGCCGACATGCAGCCAGAATGGTCTTCACTAGCATCGACATGGTAGACACGAATGGTGTTGGCGCCCAGCTTCTTCATGAGCGAAGCATCGCGTGTGCATTGCTCCGTGTCAACCAGAGGGTCGTCTGTATACAAGATTAGCTAATAATTATGAAAATGGTAAATATTTTGATTTCAGCATACTCTCGGTGAGCTGGTAAGCCACTCCCTTGATGAAGAATTGGTCGCCGTCGCTGGTAAAGAACTTGCCACCGACAGCCTCAATCGTCGGGAGCGCGTACGACGCGGCAGCGCTAGAAAGCGCTAGGAATGTAGAGGAACGCATGGCGATGAATTACAAGCGATTGTATGCGGAGGAACACGAATTAATATTAATGTAACGAGGAGTCGGTCGTGTGGCTTTTGACGAGATACCCTTCGGCTGTACGACCACTATGAGACTCAGCTAAGAGAGTATGGCCGAATAGCGATTGTAAGTCGAGATTGTAACCAAGACTAAGGTATACAGAGCGAGTGGTAGTGGGAAGAACCTGGGGGTCGACAAACGAATGAGCCCAACGTCAAGTTTGATTGGAAAAAGAATAAAAAGAATGATCTTTCCCTTCGTCGTTTCGACTCGACCAGATCCGTAACTCTTGCCCCTCGTGCGAACCAACGCTCAACTCTGTGGAAGTTGAGAGTGTGTGTAAGTCTGCAGAGGGAAAGAATGAAGAAGTCTGGAGAAGAAAATATGGACGTGTCGTAGCTGTGTAGGTCTAATGCAAGAGTGTAAATCCTGGTCTTGCACCTACATATCAAACGCACTACTACTCTCGCTACGGTAACTAATAACCAAGGCGGGTCCTTCTCGTCCAACCGTGGTAAGTAGAAGCAGTATTTACCTTGATTTTGGGGAAGCTGGACAAAGGCACTTGGTCTCATAGGCCGGTCGATTGGAGTGGACTGAAATCTCCGGGACGAATCCCACCAACCGTTCTAACAAAGCTAAGGAACTTGGCATTGCTAGATAAGATTGGGGGCCTGGGGTGTTCCAAAATCAAGGACAAGAAAGGGGTACCCCTCGAGGTTGGGACCAAAAAAATAAGGACTCTTTCAGATACCCTTCAGATTTCAACCAAGTATTTCACCCTAAGACAACGTACAATAACTATTCATTCACCATACCTATAGCTCATTATTAACTGTAAATCATTTCTAGCATTTTGGATTTTTCTCTTTCTTTTTATATCGTGATCTTGTGGTGGTTGAAAACCTAGGTAGATATCAGAAGGGTTCTAATTCTTTTGGCCCTGACCTCATCCCCTTGTCGTCTGCCGAGCGAAGAAAATTTCAGTACTTACCTGACTTGGCGACTTACAATCCTTGGGGATACCTATCTTTGAGCGACTTAGATCTGTGTGATGCTGCAGTGTTGCTGCAATGTTGCTGCAACCGGCTTGCTGTCTTGCATCACTATTGGTTCACTCTTACATACGAGTTTCGTGTTTCAGACTTTTTTTTCTTCAGATGTGGCCATCATATCGGGAGTTTCCGCACATGTGTACTATGTGTGGTAGGGATGTATGGATTCTTTAAGGCGCTCGATCAAACCAGGTTAGGAGGCTCATTTCCCTCAACAGTAACAAAAGAAGCTAATAAATCTACCTAGGTATGTATTCCGTAGAAGAATCTCGATTAGAATATCGACTAAAGGCAAAGTGGACGCACTGATAATGTCGATCTGCTTAAGCTGCCGACGCTGTCTTGAGCCAAAAGCTCGGGAGTATCCTTCTACAATTTTAAGATTAGTTCCCGGCCACTTTATGTATCCACGATCTCCAATTCCCTCTTGAGCCAAATTATTCTCGAAACTTTGTTGCTTCAATTCGCTTGAGGTATTGAATCCCTTTCTATTTTGCTTATCTACCAGTCAAATGACATGGTTTATAGCAAAGCTATCTGTCCAACTTAATCGATGTAGTTATTTAGGTATCTCGTTTGTGATGACAGCGATGACATCTATGGTTACATTTTGTGTCATCAGATGCAGATCCGGCAGACTCCCTAGGTATTCCCAAATTCATCATCTCCTATGATACCTTAGGTACGAACAATATGTACAGCGTACCTAGGACTACCTAGCTATTCCACGATAATGTCTGACCTGTTTTCATAAGCCTCGAAATAGAAATGTGAAGTAATATGAGATTGGAATGAAGAGATGAATCATGTCTGCGTTCATATAGCGATGCTGCGCTGCCTACCCGAAATAGTTAGGCTGATAAGCACAATAATAAATTCTTCATAGTACATACCTAGCATTTCCGCTTATCGGTATCGATAAGCAAAATGTCGACTTGGTGGGGATCTAAACCTACAACTTTTTTTTCTGGCTGCTGAGAAGAATCAACTCTATTCTTGCGACGTCTTCATGCTCTACCATTATGGTACGTCCCTGTGCCACTTTATCCCTATTCAATTCCCAGCGACTGATAAATCCTGTTATAGAAGATTAAAGCTCTCAGTCGCTCCGTAGCGGCGTACCAACCGCCCGGGTCCGACGTCCCCAAGGTTAGTCTGTCGGGGTGATCTTCCTTGCCATCGCTTATTAGGATCTCTAACTATTTTCAAGGCGCCCCGGAATCTAGACCCGGCGATCCACCCGTTCGAGAGAGCACGAGAATACACGCGCGCCCTCAATGCCGTAAAACTCGAGCGCATGTTCGCGCAGCCCTTCATCGCGCAACTTGGGAATGGACATGTCGATGGTGTCTACTCGCTCGCCAAGGACCCCAATTCTCTCGACAGATTCGCATCCGGTTCGGGTGACGGTGTGGTAAAATGTTGGAGCTTAACCAGTAGGGATCAAGTCTGGAAAACGACAGCCCATGAAAATATCGTCAAGGGAATGGCTTGGACGCCGGATCAAAAGCTTCTCACCTGTGCGGCTGATAGATCTATCAAAATCCACGATCCGTATAACACCCCCGACGATTCGACGCCTATCCACTCTTGGCTCGGTACCAATGCCTACACAAGTTTAAGTGTTCATAGATCAAAAAACGCCTTTGCGGTTTCTTCCGACGTCATATCCGTGTATGACCTCGACCGATTTACGGCTGCGCCAGAAGTGCTTCGCTGGCCCTCATCCGGCGAGACGATCACCTCTGTTTCCTTCAACCAGAGCGAGACCTCGGTGCTTGCATCCTGCTCTACGGATCGTTCGATTATCCTGTATGACCTCCGAACATCTTCGCCGCTCGCACGTACATTTCTCAACTTTAGCTGTAACAAATTATCGTGGAACCCAATGGAGCCAATGAATTTTGCTGCGGCAAGTGAAGATCACAATGTGTATCTATTCGATATGCGCAGATTCGATCGAGCGCTCAACGTACTCAAGGACCACGTGGCAGCGGTGATGGATGTGGAATTCTCGCCTACCGGCCAGGAGCTAGTCACGGCATCTTATGATCGTACTATTCGACTTTTCAACCGAGACCAGGGACATTCGAGAGACGTATACCACACGAAGCGTATGCAGAGAGTTTTCTGCGCACGTTGGACACCCGATTCCAAGTATTTGTTGAGTGGATCAGACGACGGCAACATCCGTCTCTGGAGAGCCAACGCTTCCGATCGGGAAGGCGTCAAGTCCGCGAAACAGCGACAAGCGCTGGAATACAACGAGACATTGTCTGAAAGATATGGTCATATGGTATGTTCCCGGTCATCCTTAATAATATTTCATTACTATTCGCTAACTGAAGTCAATAGCCGGAAATACGGCGCATCAAGCGTCATAGACATATTCCCAAGGTTGTGAAGAAGGCTGGTGAGATCAAGAAGGAGGAGCTTAAGGCTATCAAACGACGTGAGGAGAACGAGAGGAAGCACACGAGGAAACAGTTCGAGAAGAGGAAGAGTGAACGTGATAAGGTTATCCTAGCAAGGGAGAAGTAATGACTAATGATACCCTTGTGGAGTTGACCACTCGCAGTACTGGAGAGTTGCATTCATGACGGCGTTAGGGGGGTAAAGCTAAAGGGACATCGATTCGTGTTAGGATACCTAAAGCTTTGGGCGTTTTTACTCAACTGTGTCACAAACATGAATTAAGATATATGTTGCAATGAAATAGAGCCGCGCTTAGGCATACTACTTTATGCTGATGCGATAGGTAAGCCAAATTTATATCAGATTTTAAGCATCTAATTACCTACCTAACCTTGATCAGATAACGAGAAAGCATTTAGGGGTAAGTTTCTGACGTTATGAGATCTGTCATCCCAAACCCCTGCCAGATCGGCTTCTGCCGATTGGTTGGGACGCCGTTGAATCCTGCTTAACCTAGTTGAAACCTCCAACGCTCGGACCGTTTGTTTCAAGCGCCTAAACTTTTAGAAAAGGAGCTGAAGTTGCGACGCCGACACTGGATTCGTGATCGTGAGCATCGGGCTGGACCAGAGAAGAGAATTTTCATTTCTTCCTTATTCTCTTCGTATCTTTCTCGACCTTGACTCGTGTAATTCATTCTTTCAAACGAGTCCAACCTCTAGGATTCTCTCTTTCAATCTTGTTCACAGTGCTTGCCGGTCAGCATTAACCCCCCTCAGCCATCCGACACCATGGACCACACCCGCCCACCTGTGCGCGACTCGTGGTTTGCGCCTGTATCCGTCGATGTCCTCCTCAAAGTCCTCAACGTCACCCTGTTACATCCCTTCGTAGTATGGATCATCCCTCTCTGCTTCCGCGCCGAGCACCAAGACTTTACTACGAGGCCCATGGTTGTCAGTATTGCGTGGGCCACCTTCGTCACGCTGCTATGGATGGGCAACGTTATAAGTCATAAGATCGCATACGGGATACACCGGGAGGTGGACTTGAGCGAGGAGGTCATTGTGATAACGGGAGGGGCCAGCGGGCTCGGCTTGTTGATTGCTGAGGTCTACGGCATGAGGGGCGCTACGGTTGCAGTTCTAGACGTTGCCGATTTAGAGAGTACCGATGCTCGTGGCATTACCTACTACAAGTGCGATGTACGGGACAAGGCCCAGATTGCCAAGGTTGCAACGGATATCGAGCGCGACGTATGTGTTATCCCACGGTCCTACGGAACTTCACTAACACGGCACCTGTAGCTTGGAACACCTACCGTATTGATCAACAATGCCGCTGTGGTCGTCGGTAAGAAGCTGCTCGACATGGATCTCGACGAGGTCGACAAGAGCCTTGCGACGAATCTCCTGTCGCACTTCTACACGACCAAGACATTCCTGCCGGGAATGATCCGTAATGAGACCGGCGGTACGATCGTTACAGTGTCTAGTGTTATTGGCCATCTTGGTGCAGCTCAGCTCGCGGACTACGCTGCTGCCAAGGCCGGCGTTACGGCCCTGCACAAGTCTCTCGCCGCCGAGTTGCAGGAGTACCCAGAGATCAAGACCATCCTCGTCACCCCGGGTCAGCTGAGCACGCCGCTATTCGCCGGAGTCAAGACTCCCAACACCTTCATTGCCCCCGTGGTTGAGCCCATCGAAGTGGCGAAGGAGGTAATCAAGGCCATCGATCTAGGCCTCAGCGACCACATCGGCATGCCTCTCTATGCCCGTTGGATCGATTGGTACAATGTATTGCCTGTTGGCCTCCAGAAGATCACCCGGAGGTTATCTGGCATAGATACCAGCATGAAAACGTTCGCCGGCCGCCGGAATACCCAGTTGAGCGAGAAGAACGGCCATCTGATCTGAACTGGTATTCGCCACACGCCGGTTGAGGACGGCTCAAGGCGACGTAGTTAATGGAAGGAATAATTATAATAATGCTGCATCACGGGCACGAGGACGCCGGCGTCCACAAGCTTGTCAAGATATATATTGTGGTGTATAATATATGAGGTATATTGTATAATGTTGTAGTGAAGCAGATACAGGCCCCCCGCATGGAGCTGATCACCAAGGACTCTTTCCCACCATGCAAATATGCCATGTCTTTCTCTGGTCTCGGGGCTGTGCACGCGTCTTGGGGTGCTTTCTGTGTAACAGGCCATACACGCTGCAGTTCGATCTCTGCATGTTATAAGCAGCTACCCGTATATATAAGAGGTCAAATTTGCCGATATGATGTGGCTGGCCATTCATGTTCTTTGGTCTTGGTCGAGGCCTCCAGGGACGTCGCACTGCATACTTATACTCTGGAAGTCTCCTACTCTGAGTGGACAGATCGGCCCGAGTACTGTGCTGCCAATGTCGCCGAGGTCTTGGGCGCCCACGCGGCAACGTGCAGGCTCCCTGTGGCTGGCTTATCACGTTCCTCGGATCACGCCCCCTCCCGTGGCATGGCGGCGCCAACGGTTACCGACGTCATCGCAGACAATATATGGTGCAGATCTGATATATTGCCATGATACGCTCGAAGCGGCCCTTGGTAGAGAAACTCCTTCACCGGTTGTAGTGTATCATGGTTTGACGGTCACCGGAGGAGGCACTGGGCTGCCCGGCATAGGCTGCGAACAAAGTCTGGATACTATGAAGTATACCAAGCCCTCTCGACTTACAGTAACTCGCCGGATAAATTGACCATGGTAACAGCATGGCACAAGAGACGGGGTTGAAGACAGGTTTTCGAGATTTTTGCCAAATAACCACTCGTAGTCAGCGCAGCTTGTGTCCCGGATATCAAAGCCACGCAGAAGTTCCCATCGTACCGATATCTCAAGCTCTTGATATTGGTCGAACTAGACGTCGAGATGGCTTTTTTCCGCTGTATCTAGATCTAGGATCTACGGATGATCTGCTTACCTTACATTACTTGGCGAGCCCTCCTGCTGGCGACGGGCTCGAACTTGTCAGCATACGTAGCCTGGAGCAGATCACATGCCCGTTAGGTAGCTATCATAGCTCTCCCATGGGTGAACATCCTAAAATAGCATATAGATAAGGGAGCTGCACGCACGAGAGGTCACCCGTGATACAGCAGCATGCGAGCTCATTTAACACGAAACAAGCGATCAGCCTGGCGAAGGAAGCGTGAGTATGCTCAGACCAATGCCCACATAGCGAGGGGTGGACACGAGGATAGGCGCGCATATCTACCTACTGTAGTAATCCATTACAACCGCAAGCCTTCTCGCTAGGTACCAAGCACCTTTTTACTTTAACAAGTGCTACGACGTGGCGCTCTACCTGCCGATTTTAATCAATCTTGCAGGGCTAAGATAAATGTGCGAGGCGTGATTAGAGAGGTTCCAAGCGGGTTGAAGGCAGTACGAACTCTCGCTAAACGAAACCTCTCTCGAGCACTTACTCACCTCCAGCACACACACACGCGCGAGGGCGACTTTTTTCTTGTGCTGGAGGAACAAGCTGAAAGGGGACAATAGCAAGCGTTTCACATACCCCATGAGTGCCGAAATTACGTCGCGACGGGACCGAGAAAGGAAGGAAAGGAAGCTTAGGACTCTACAAGATGTCGTGTAGTAGCATCCGGCGATCAGAGATTGAGGTTACCGAAAAGGGGCTGAAAGCGTGGTCGCAGCTGGGGTTGTTAGAGGGCTCGCGGGGGGTGACGGGGTTATGGGACGAGTGACGGGGGGTTGACAACTTACCGCCCACAGGGAAGACGGGGGTTCAAGGGTTGTTAGTTAAGCAGCCCGGGCGTCTTGAAGTTTTCATCTGATCCTTCACTGACCTCCAGCAATCTATCGACCTACCTAACCTACCTTAGGTACCAAGTTCCGTTCTTTCAAGTTTCAAACCCCTGCTATCTCTTCCATCTTCTCGAGCCTTATCAATGCAAGTTGGTTTCTGATGACGAGGATAATTGTGACTTTAACAGAACTCCACATGCTCCAAATGAGGCCGTCAACTCTGTAATTCGTCCGTCTTTTAGGCTTAACGGACATACAGTTGACTAATAAGACGGGTGTTGATGGTGATTACTGTACCGACTCTTACAAAGCCTTTCTTCGATGGCAGCCAAGGGCCTCATGGCTGTGGGCCTATGTCAGTCCAATTACGTAGATAGCTCACCTGTCATATCTTGTTTTTTTTTTTTCCTTTCGTTTCCTTTTCCCAGCCGTGCTTGGATGGTAAGTGGTTTCAAGCAGTCAAGGAGACCGATCCTCCTTCAACTGGTTGGAGCCGCGGCACACAAGGGTTCCCCCCAGACTACCTCCAGCTACCTCCACTATGAGTTACCAGCAACGGCTTTCAGGCCCCCGAGCTAACCAAAAATTGCGTGGGGGGCCGGGGGTTTCGGCGCATATTTTTGGCTCGACAACGTTGTTCGGAGGAAGGTGGGGAGGAGGGGAGGAGGGGAGGAGGGGAGGTTAGCTCCTCCATCAAAAGAAATTGACCTATTTCGTAGCTGACCTAAACTTGCCAGCCAACCTGTACCCTGCTTGCGTGAGGACATGCAGCAGGAAAAAAAAAACACGGGGGTACAACAGGCACCACAGGCCGGCAGCGCAAGCAGAGCTTAAGCACAAACGACGATATATTGCCATTTGCAGGCTTGATTGGCGCTTTCCGTCGCGGCCATCCTTGGGAGGCATGATATTACAGTATTACGGTAATATCAGACCCCTCGACACACGCGTCAATATGGCACATACCTTGGGACACCAAGACCACGAGAGCCTCTTGAAGCACATCCCGCATTAGTGGCGATGACCAGGGTCAAAGGGGGGGCATTTATCGACTTCCAGGGCCGATCCAGACAAGGTGGTCAACCCCAAGGTATTCCCTTATCTATTGCCTTTGCCGACCAATCACACCCTCCAAGCCCATCCAAGATTCGCCCTAAACGGTCACCAACATGATTTGCTTGCACAAGGTAATCAGGATCCATCTGCGGAATTCCAGTCCCTATCAGTATACCATGCCTTTATACATAGTACTTTGTGACGGATGGTCCTTTTTTACTACGCGAGCTATGGAGAGCTATCGGGGGAAAAACACGCTTCGAATGCCTTTCCGAGAGCTATTGCCTCCCGGGCGACTTCTGCTGCTGACTGAACTTTTTACATATAACTTTATGTCGCACCTAGGCGCAACGCCTTCTCGGTCGGGAGTCGCATTCGATTCGTAGATCCTTAGATCCTATAACACGGCCCTACGCCCTGGGACCTTGCTGACATGAACCCAACTTATATGCCCTGCCAAATCTCCGTCGCCATTATTCCCTAATCATACCTATTACGTGCGGCGCTTGAATTGCGTGACTGGAGAGCTGACCATTCCTGGGTGTGGATCGCAGATGTTGTAATGACACCCTTGCTATGTCGACGGTAGCCATGTGGTGGGATCCGTCTCGGATTGAAGCCACTGTCACTCGACAGTTTGTCTGCTCACACCTCCTCCCCGAGGAGATAAAGCGCCTCGATCTGCCACTGGGTTTTGGCGATGGCTTGACCGATGGCACGTACTGGGAGTGGATCGACGAGAAGGCTAAGCGCATCTTTCTCATCCTTTTGGACCTCGGCGTTCCCGACCAGATCTTTGGACTTATCGACGACAGCTGGGACGACGACGATTTGCCCATCCCCCCCGACCAGATCGAGCGGCTGGCTTTGACACCCACCAGGGACAACAAATTCGATAGGAGGTTCTATTTCCGCCAGTTCCATTACCTGCTGAAATTCTTAGAGAAGGGCGTCCATGTGTTATACGAAGATCCCGAGATCGTCCCTATCATCGTGGACAAGCGACCCGGACTAAACCTTCATAGCGCAGTGGATAGGGTCGAGCTGCCGAATAGACCTGGGGATGTTTTCTCGCGGCGCCGCATTCCTATCGGGACGGGACCCGGCATGCTGACATGTAAGGATTTTCTGACCGAGACCGAGAAAGCGAACAACGTCGAATGCGATCATCTGGTGTCCTACTTCGGATCATATTACCACAATGGCCAAGGCTACGTTCTCTTCACGCTTCCTAGCGACTACAGCCTCAAATCGCTCCTTGTAAATACTCCCAGCTCGTTGAAGACACTAGCGAAACAAGACCGACGACTGCTATTCATGAACTGGATTCATTGCCTCGTGGACACGCTCTGTTTTCTTCACAGTCGAGGTCTATCCCACGGCAATATACGACCATCGACCGTACTTTTTAACAACAACAACCACGTCTTTTACTCTGACGTAACTCGTTTAAGCGCAGAAGCGATAGCCAGCACTGCTGACAAAGCTGCCTTCGACAAGGAGTCTTACGATTATGCAGCCCCTGAGCAGTGGTACCGGCCCTCTACCAGCCACTCGAGTCTACATCGGAAGAGCACGTTCGTCGCCGCTTCTTCGGCGTCAGCGTCGACCTCGTCAGATAACTCTACATTTTCCATCAGTCGGGGCAGCTCGGAAGTCGGAACCCCGGCCTCGATGCTGCACACGCCAACGCCTTACCTCGACCCCCGTGCAGCCGACGTATTCTCGCTAGGCTGCGTGATACTGGAGCTGATTAGTCTTTTAATGAAACGCCAGACGCGGAATTTCGCGTCGCACCGGGCGGCGAAGCACAAGCTAGCAGGCCGCGGAGGTGCAGTTCTGGACTCTTCGTTCCACAAGAACATTGGGCAGGTGGAATCGTGGATGGCCGGACTGGCGAAAGACGCGTCGAAGAAGGACGACCAGGTGTTCCGCGGCGTGGCGCCGATGCTGCAGGTGGTAGCGAGGATGCTGTCGGTGCTGCCGCACGAGCGGCCGACGGCGCAGGAGGTGGAGCAGAGCACGTACAAGATCCTGACGGAGAACTGCCTGATCACGGAGCCGCACTGCGTTCACCAATACGGCGGGTGGGACTTTGGACTTGGCAACTTGCACATCAGCAGAGCAGGGAGCGCGACGAGGAGACGCAGCGGATCCGCGAGGTCGAGCTCTTCGGCAAAACCGATGTCCTACCGGCCCATGAGCAGCGACTCGATCCGCGAGGAGGACGTGGCGGGCAGCAGTGTCGGCCTGCAGAGCATGCCGAGTATTCGATCTAATAAGGTGCGCACATGGCAGGCTGATATATACGCAGGTAATTGACACTGCTTCCATGCAGAGAAACGGGACTAACGTGTGCTTTGGTGTTACAGCAGAAGCGGGCCTCGTATGATTTTGGGAGGAGATAATGAGGGACTGAACGATACATAAAATTTGGGAAGAAAAACTATATCTGTCAGTGTATACCTAGGTTAGGTACCTAGGTATACTTACTCAGGAGTTGGATGCATTCGTCTACTTGATACGGGAAAAAACCTCGCGGTAGCGGCGCTGGCGGCTATAACTCTCGCTTTTTTTTTTCTTTTTTCATTGATATAAGGAGAAAGGATATGGAAATGGAAATGGGAAGAGATGGAGGCTATTTTGTCTAACTTTGGTATAACTGCAAATAACTCGCATAGTCTTTGGACATAAGGTCATGGCCTCTCGAGTGGACCGGCTCGCAAAGTCGTTTTATTTAGTTGGGAGTTTTGTATGTAGGAAGAATCTGGATACCCGATGTCTATATCGTCGAGACTGTTACCCCTTACTTTCCCGATTGTAACTATAGCCCAACGTATGTATGTAGAGGGGATATTCTTATATACTGGTGAAACGGGATTATCGGCGGCTAGTACCTCTAGGCATTGAAGCTGCGTCACCCGTAGTGTAGTGGAGATCCACTTTATATCACCTAAGTCTAAGCCTAAGCCTAAGCTTAAGCCTATGTCTATGCCTATGCCTATGCCTATGCCTATGCCTATGCCTAAGCCTGAGCTTAAGCGCAAGGCTGGAGCTACAGCACCTTAACGACGGCGGACTACCTACCTCTTTACCATATCAACGCACTCTTGAGAATCTTCCCGCATACCCTGGGCTACTTTCGCCGTACGAGTATTCCATCTCACTTGATTTAACATCCGAAAGCTCTTATTTCCCCACCCTGGTCCCCTTACCGACATCCCCCTCGAGCACGCACCAATCAACATGGCCGCGACGAAGCCGTCTGCGTCTGTGAAAGAGGCGCAATCGCTTGCCAGCACCGACCCGCGAAAAGCAGAGGCCATCTACCGAGAAATTATATCCAAGCCCCCCTCCGTAACCTCCGATGAAGCCATCAAGGGGTACGAGTCGGCATTGATAAGCTTAGGCGAGCTGTATCGTGACGAAAAGTGAGCAAGACGCCACCCGCTTGATATACTAAGCTCCCCGCGTATCTAACCTTGGGAACAGGAAGCCGAAAGAGCTTGTCGAGCTCATTACTACCAGCAGAACCGTGCTCTCCAGCTTTGCAAAGGCTAAGACGGCCAAATTGGGTATGGATCTAGCTAACAAACCTAGTTTTTACTATGCTAAATAACCATTCGATTACAGTTCGTCAGCTTCTCGACCTCTTCGATGCCATCCCGGACACCACCGACATCCAGATTGCCGTCACCAAGTCATGTATAGAATGGGCGACCTCGGAGAGACGGAGCTTCCTGCGCCAGAACCTTGAGACGAGACTAGTCACTCTGTACATGGCCAAGCAATCCTACTACGACGCCCTGACGCTGATCAACGGACTCCTCCGGGAGCTGAAGCGCCTCGATGACAAACTGGTACTGGTAGAAGTACAGCTGCTAGAGTCCAGGGTCTACCATGCGCTAGGTAACAACTCCAAGGCCCGCGCGGCCCTCACCAGTGCCCGGACGAGTGCCGCCTCGGTCTACACGCCGCCGCTGCTGCAGGCGAACCTGGACATGCAGTCGGGCATGCTGCACACGATGGACCAGGACTTCAACACGGCCTTCTCGTACTTCATCGAGGCGCTCGACGGCTACCACACGCAGGACGAGCCGGCCAAGGCCACGGCGGCGCTGCAGTACATGCTGCTGTGCAAGATCATGCTGAACCTGGTGGACGACGTCAACAACCTGATGGCGTCCAAGCAGGCGCAGAAGTACGCGGGCCAGAACCTGGAGGCCATGAAAGCGATCGCGCGCGCGCACTCGAACCGGTCCCTCGAGGAGTACGAGCGCGCCCTCGGCCGCTACCGCTACGAGCTCGGCAGCGACACCTTCATCCGCAACCACCTGCGCCGGCTGTACGACGCCATGCTCGAGCAGAACCTCATCAAGGTCATCGAGCCCTTCAGCCGCGTCGAGATCGCCCACATCGCCAAGATGGTCGGCCTCGACACCCAGCAGGTCGAGCGCAAGCTCTCCCAGATGATCCTCGACAAGGTCATCATCGGCGTCCTCGACCAGGGCGCCGGCTGCCTCATCATCTTCGACGAGACCCACCGCGACGAGAGCTACGACGCTGCCCTCCAGACCATCGAGAAGCTGAGCAACGTCGTCGACGTGCTCTACACGAACCAGGCCTCTATGCTCGAGTAGATCTAATTCCTAAAAAACGAACCAAGCAAGCAAAAGCATGTAGCTGGTATCACGATGAATTACGCTGGTAATACATACCGAGGCAGGCCCAGAGTCGAAGTGGTCTAGTAAAGGGGATGACATGGAGACTACTCAAGGAGGGGCCGCTGTAATATTACTAGGTAGAGAAATGAAACAAAGCCAAAGCCTAGAAGCCAGCCAAGTCATGTACAAGTAGCGTTATGACTTATATGGCTTAAGCTGACATGGACGTGAAAAAGTCACACATTATTGATATTTCAGATGTGAGGTATGTGCATGTAAAATCCATTATCCCGTCATTCTTAGCTATGTACGTAAGCCTCCCGTATCCTGATGATCATCTCTCCGGATGAATGAATACCTATAACTCCTCGAATGCAATTCAGATGATATGATGGGGGTTCCCCCGTAATTTGTCATATCCGAAAAGGTGTACAAAACACCACCTCCTTGAATGACTGAACTTAACATACCTATCGTAAGGTGACGCGGCAACAGGGTATCTTCTGTATCCATCAATCTCGTTGTTCCCCTGTCTTCCCCTTCCCAATGAATGCAACCCGTCTGTCTATCAGCCCACCCGCCTATCAAGTAGAACAACATGAACGCCGGCTATGCTTGTGGATTAAACCACTATGGGGGATCCCCCTTCGTGAAACAAAACATAATACTAAAGGGATATTCATATCCCTCTCGTAGCTCCATGGCTCCTTAGCCCGTATCCGTTTCCAATTTCCGTCATTGATATCATTTACTCGGACAGTGAGAGGGGTAAGCCAGATATCCCATCACAGCCAACGTACATCCGCGTTCCCCGTTCCCCAGCTCATCTCCGTCTCCCTCTGCCTCTGCATTTCTCTCTCCCTCTCCTTGGCCTCCTTCTCTTCCTTTGCCACCCTCCTCCTCTCCTCGCCAACGATCAGGGCAAACAGTCGTTTTGCAAGAGCTTGCGCGTCCCAGCCGCCCACCTCGTGGTGGAACGCGTCGACGATTTCGAGGTGCCAGGGCTCCAGGAGGATGCTCTCGCCCTGCGCCGACACCTCTTTTCCGAGAAGCCCGGCGGCCAGAGAGGCCCGTTGCGCTCGCGGCGGCAGCGGGGTCGCCTGCTGGAACTGCAGCGGGTCGTAGCGTCGCAGGTGTAGCATCTCGTCCATGCGCACCCAATGCTGCCGAGTCCACTCCGTCTGGGAGAGTGCGAACGCGCGGGGTCGCTGTTGATTTTGAGTCTGAGTTTGAGTCTGAATTTGAGTCTGGGTTTGCGGCTGCGTTTGCAGTTGCGGATACTGAGGTTGAGGTTGAGTTTGCAACTGTGCTTCTGGTTGCGGTTGTGTTTGCGAATATTGAGGTTGAGTTCGAGGTTGGGGCGCCGAGAAGGCGGCGTTGCCGCTGTTATTAGCGAATATGGAGTTCTTGTTTGTCGTGATGGCTGCGGAGGGTCTATTAATCTCGGCGGCAGAGGCACGAGCAGGGGCAGGAGCAATGTTGCGATAAGGCCGAATGGGTTGGATGGGACGGCGGGAATACGATGACGAAGCTGTTTCTTCTGTCTCTCTGACGTCGATGATAGACTGAATGGGCGGGGCCTGGGGGAAGAATCCACCATTACCGCCCCTCTGGCTATTTTGCTTCTCGGCGCGAGCCCGTGTCTGCGCGGTCGGCGATAGCGCGCTACCCGTGAAAGCAACCACTCGTCCCGGCGTCGTCGGCTTCAGCGGGGAGCGGAAGCACGACTTAGACGGGGACAGTGTCTTATCCCACCGAGATGGCTTCTCTCGCGGCGGCAGGCGCTCATAGTCCGTCCCATCCGTCATGAGCGACGATTCTTGTGGGTCGTCGCTTGGTAGCAGAAGAAGATCGGTTTCTTCCGTCTCACTTCTTTGAACAGATGGGCCGCGTCTGAACAGGGAGCTACTAGCTTGGCCTGGAAGCGGCGTAAAGTTCTGCTTCTGCTCGATGGGTGGGAAGACCTGTCGTTCGGGGGTCGACGGTGGAGGCGATTGAGATAGATCAGGTTCAGGAGAATCAGGTTCGGGCGAATAGGATGGTGCAGGCGACTGTTCAGGCGACTGCCCAGGAGATTGCTCAGGGGTTAGCTCAGGCGACCGTTCGGGCGATTGTTCGGGTGATGGTTCGGGCGTTGGCTCAGGCGTCAATTCAGGCGATCGCTCGGGCGATGTTTCAGGTGAAGGCGATGGCGCAGGAGATGGAGTCGCCTCGTAGGTATCTGGCACCGTGGTATCATTCGATGGCAATGCGGGTGCTGGAGACAACAGATCAGTGCGCCGTTTTCGACTTGGCTGGAACTCTTCCTGTGGAATCGATGGGAATAGTCCCGTCGACCAGAGAGCTCGCTGCGGTTCCCTAAGCTGTGCCATTTCCGGCTCTTTTGGTGCTGGCTTTGGGAACGTAGGCTGGGTAATCTTCTTAGTTCTATCGAATGCGTCTGCTTGCTCAGCTTCATCAAGCTTCTTAGGCAGGGAGGCTGGTGATGAGAAAAATGACATGAGATTGAATCTGCCGAGAAGTCGGGATTTAGCGGACGCAGGCTTTTCTTGTGTTGTAGGCGCATTCTGTGTTCGTTGCGCCAGCATGGAGTACTCGGAGACATCCGCAGGCTTTTCGTGATTTACTGGAGTGGCTTCATTCTGTTCAAATACCATAGAGTACTCGGGTTCATCCTCGGTATCATCCTGGAGTCCACCTCCGGGTTCGTCTGAGGGCTCTGTTGAGTGCTCCCGAATTTCTGGCTCGGGAAGAGGTGGCGGCGATGGCTCGTTGATGAGATCAGGATCCGGCATGTTTCCCTGTAGCTTGAACTGAACGCTCGAGCGTCGTCGTCGCTGACGTGTTGTTGGTGGCTGTTCTGCTTCATCTGCTTCGCTTTGCGGATTCTCTTCAATCGTTATTTGAGAAGGACTCGCAATCTGCTCTCGATAGATCAGCCGCCTACTAGTTTTCCTCCACGGGCTGGGAATCTTATTCCGTCGAGGAGGGGGGCCTTCTTGCTGCGGCGCAGTTCGTGCTCGCTCTGGCCTCTTAGGGCTTAGTCTCGAAGCTTCAATATCCCAGAGATCGGCATCATCTACTTCCTCTGGGGATTCACCACCATCTTCGGCCATTTGTTGCTGATCCCATTCCATATCGTCTTCTGCAGCCCCAGCATTCGTAGCCATTGCTTGGCTCACATTTGACCCATGAGTAGCGAATAAAGTTGAGGTTCGGGAACGCGTGGTGTGCATGTCACGTCGTTGGTTCATGTCTTGTTGATTATCGCCATCCGCAGTCCAGCTCATGCCATTATCACTGGGCGGCATAGCTCTAGTCGAACTAGCCACTGATGGGATATATGCTGAAGGTTCTGCCTGCGATACTCGGCTGTCCGTGTTGTATGTAGACCTTTTCAAGGCTTCGGTCTCTGCGTAATCAGGCATGTCAGGGCCAAATGGATCCGATAGCCCTGCAACGTCACCAATAACATCTCCCTGTGCTGGTGGTTGGTTGTGGGAAAAGTTGGATCTCGTGCTTTGAGCATATGCAGGCCTCGAATTGAACCAATTTTGAGTATTAGATTGGGCGCGCATGCCGTGACTGGCCCGAGTTGGTGAGTCATGAGAACGATCCGACATAACTGGCTGCGGCTGATCATTGCCCATAGATCCCCGGAATGGGCTCCCAAGACTACTTTCACGACCCTCAGGCGATGATCTATCGGACATCACATTCTGCAGAGTCCGTCCGACTCGGACAATCGGCGAAAGAGAAGGTCTACTGACTGGAGGAGGCTCCAACGCTTTAGATGGCTCCGCAGGCTCTTTAGCGGAGTTAGGTAACTGAGGAGAAGAGCGCTGTAGTGCAGGAGTACTGCTTATTTCTCGATCCAACTGTGATGGACCGTGTTCCATTGCACGCGGCCTATTCATGATAGGGGGTGAGGATCGGACATCAGTCTGAGCTCCAGGAGGTACGTCAATCTCATCTTCTGGGGCTCGCTTAGATCCAGCATTTGAAGACGACGTATCATCCGGTGTTGGTAGTCGACTCGAACCAAAGTCGGGCTCTGTATTCCTGTTCGCGGAATTGCCTCGAGCGGACGTCTGTGTATGGGACTCTTCTGCAGGTTCCTTTGTGCGAGCTGGCGGCCTAGGGGTAGCTGCCTCGAGAATTGCTTCAGGGATCTCAGAAAAGGAGTCTTCGTACATGTTGGAATCGTCGTGCTGGTTTGTCGCGGATGTTGCCTTCAGAGGCAGACGCCTAGGGGTTGCCGCGTGCAGAATACTCTCCGGGATGCTTGAGAAAGAGTCGTCTACATGTGCTTTTTTGCCAGAAAACACCTGTCGGCTCAACGGGGCTTCCCTTTGTCTCTTAGGGCTTATTGGTCGCCCTAGCATGTTACCGACTGAAGCATCAAATCGGCCATTCCCTGCAGGTAAATCATCGCTATCCGCTTCAGTCTGTGTGCTCCTTCGCAGGGATTCCAAAGTTTGGTTGATGATATGACTAGTTTCTTCACCCATCTCGGGAGGATCGGAAGGAAATGCGCTTCTGTTTGCTTGAAACGAAGTAAGTGATTCCACGGCTATCATACTGAAGTCGGATGCGTTTGCGATCGTATCTTGTCCGCTACGAGTCATCGTCCCTATGTCAGTAAAATCTGACTCTGCGTCGCTTTGAGGATCCATCATTGGTGCGTAGCCTTCACTCATGTCCACATCTTCCTCGTCTGATTTTTCTTGATGCGATGATGTTCGCGGTCCTGATTCCTGTTGTATACTCTCTTTTGCACGAGGTATATCCCCAGGCACTGGCATCCTTTCACTATCTTGTACTATTTCGTCGATAAGGTTCTGGGTATCGTCAAATGTTGCGTCTTGTCGGCCTCCTTCATTTCCGAATACGTCCGAGTCCTGGCCTGGCTCTGAGGGAGGTATACCATTCGAGTGATCTTGAGCAGGTCGGATGGTATCATCACTCGCCACATTCCCCGTGGATTGTTCGCCAATATCTGCGAGTATAGCAAAGTCGTCTGGCAAAGGAACCTTTCGCGGGCGACCCCGTTTTCTTTTCGCGCCATTGTTGGAGAGCTGCGACGACGGTACCGCCTGGGTCTTAGAGGCTGTCTTTGGTGTCTTTCCAGTCCGCGTTTTTGGTTTCGACGGCGACGAGTCTGCTTTGGTCTGTACTGGCGTATCATTCGGCACACTAGCATCTGAGTCCGGGCCACTCTTCCGACGCGTCTGTCGAGATGTCTTCTGCAGGGGCGTGCCGGCCCTCTTCTTCCCTCTCGGCATAGGGGTGCCATTACTAACTCGGCGCGGCCGACCACGTCTTCGAGGGGTAGACTCGTTCTCTATCTCGTCGTTAAGAGGTACTGTAGTTGTGGTTGTTTCTATGCGATGGTCGCTTCGGCTCGGGGATGCGGATTGAAATAAGCGGCGATTGATGCCCCGCTTCATGGCCTCCTCGGCCTCGACGGTGACGAGGATCTTCTGCGGTGAGAGATCATTGCCGACGTCGAGTTCGAAGATGCGCTTCCTAGGCGATCGCCTCGAAGGGGAGGTCGTTCTCGTGATCTGACTCCTCGGAATGGAGACTGTGGAGAGGTCGTGGTTCGTAAGGGTATGGTTTGCTGTTCGTCGCGTGTAGGACAGCGCCGAACTAGGAGGATCGTCCCCGAGCGGATCGGGAGACGAAGACAAGCTATCCATGATAGCAATTGGCGACAGCCGCCACTAGCTAGCCAATGCGTAATCAAAATAGAGTTGTTAGTTACAAAATGGAGCAAGCATATAGACGGCGCATTAGGATGGGATGCTGATGTTGCATGCACTGGAATGTGAAAAGGCGGCATGTGGCATGCATGGGTTTACGCGATGGACCGAAGTCCCTAAAGAAGCAGTTTGTTTACTTAAAATCGGTGCCTGATAAAGCCATCTGATAGGCCCTGGAAACGGGCTGGCAAGGCTGGCAGAAAGTGGCGGCGGGGCCGTTAGGGGTACCCGTGGACACGGTCTATCCTTTTAAGCGCTGTTTCGGCAACAAATTTTGAAAGGGTAAGTGGGGTGTTACTCCAAGCTTTTTTGACCAATCAGATATAATAGATCATTGAATTGTGGAATCAGGCCCATCTTCTTTTCTAATCGTAAATTCAAATAATAAAGCCGCAACAACAAATATAATAATAAGCTATATATAGAGAATTATTAGAATTATAATTAACATATCAAATTTCTTCGAGTTTTTTCCGTTGGAAATTGGCTCAAATCTCTAAATCCTTTCTTATATACTAGAAATTCTATTGAATATAATTGGCTAGCCCGTTCAAGACTTGCCCCCACTAATTACCCTTTTAAAATTTGTTGCCGAAACAGCGCTTAAAAGGATGGGCACCACGCGTCTTTACTAACCGTGCACACACGTGTGCCCTGCCAGCTCAACCCCGGCATTACCCCCGGAAAATCATTGTTATTAGCTAATCAGCATTTCTAATCAATACCCCTGCCTGTTATCTAATGCATCTTTATAACGTCATCATTTGCATCCAAGACTTGAATCGAAGACACATCAAGACACGATGCTTACGACAAGATGCCTATGACAAGATGCCTATGACAAGATGCATCCTAGGGAAAAGTTCGGACCATGCAGCCATTGGAGACCAGGCTCCTATTTTGGATTCGAGAACAGCTATTTAATATCCTGGATGAAACCATCTGGTCTCTCGGAGATAGGATACACCTGCATTGGGATGGGTGGCGATATGTTCGAATTCGCCCTACCCACGCCCTAAAACTGACAACCAATTGATCGGGTAAAGACGCAAGATGCTGACTTATACCAAACACCTGCAACCACAATGGCCGAACTATCTCCTACTTGCAGACACTACTCGCTGATCGAAAATCCTCTTTCGCCGAAATGCGATGACGTGATTTTAGAGCTTCCCTCCGAGCTTCCAGTGCTTTGAAATCCATCAGGACAAAGACATTCTAGAATTGGTAGAGTTCATAGCTATATAAATCATGGATATCGAAGTCGATATCGTCTGTCAATTCATCGTTCCATCTTATCACATCACATCTTACCTCCTGAATCAAGACAGTCAAGTCGACTAAGCTTCCATCTCCTGCTCAACCACCTCTATAATTATTAGTATCGTAATCTACCCCTATATACCTATATACCCCTATACTTGGACACGATGGCCATCACAGCAGCCCCATCCACCATCCCCCGGGGTCCCGTAACCGCCAAGCTCAACTTCACCCTACCGCCACCTCCGGGCGTCGCAGCCGTAAACTACGTGGACGAGCCTCCGGCGGGTGAGCCGCAGCGCAACCTCGTCGTAGACCCGCACGAGGTCGTAATCTCGGACGTGCGGGGCCGAGAATCGGACTTCAACCTCGACCACGACGCCTTCCAGATCGTAACGGGGGTGCCCGAGTCCGCCGAGAAGGCCTTCGCGGACGACGCGTCGATCGCGGCCAACTACTACCCGGAGGTCGAGCGGCTGCTCCTGGACCAGATCCCGGGCAGCAGCCGGGTCTTCATCTTCGACCACACGATCCGGCGCGCGGGCACCAAGCGCACCGCCGTTCTCAATGCGCACATCGACCAGACGCCGTACTCGGCCGAGAAGCGGGTGCGCCGGCACATGGGCGCCGACGCCGACGCGCTGCTGGCCGGCCGCTACCGCATCGTCAACGTGTGGAGGCCCCTCAACCGGAACCCCGTCGAGGCCAGCCCGCTCGCCTTCGGGTCCAGCTCCGCCCTCGAGCAGAAGGATATCATCCCCGTCGAGCACAGGTACCCCAACGGGTACGTCGGCCAGACCGCCGCCATCGCGTACAACCCCGGGCAGCGGTGGTACTACCTTAGCGGCATGACGGGCAACGAGCGCCTGCTGCTCGAGTGCTACGACAGCGAGGGCATGAAGGAAGGGTCCGGCGTGGCGGGCGGACGACTGCCCCACACGGCATTCGAGGACCCGAGGACAAGGCCGGATGCCGAGACAAGAGAAAGCATCGAGGTTCGCGCTTTGGTTTTTGGTCCGTAATGTAACTACGAAAAGGAAGATGAAGGGCAGTCAAAAGATGGAAGGGATATGTATATTTACCACCGCTAGTTCACGTATAATTTGCATAGGAAAGATACTTAATAATCGTATCATTCAGTAGCACTGTCTAAATTCGTGAAGACATTTGTGATATCCCTCCTAACGCCGATCCGTAATATCCCAAACCATGCCATGGTCCGACTAGATGGTTCATTAACCGGGGTAAAGCAAAGCAGAAAAAAAAAAAAAGCAAATCGCTAGTAACACGTGTTTCCCTGGTCATGTACCCTCGTCCCCATCTCCTGAATTCCCCTTGCGATCATGCTTTACGTTTGCCACGACCACTTCCCTGGCGGCTCATCGCAACACCCCCGAGGCTGCTCTGTCGGCTCATCGGTATTGCCGCTGCAGAATCCTTAGCCGCCACTGCGGGTGAGTCCTTCGCTGCTCCAGCGTTCTCCTGCTCGCTGCCGGCCTGCTCACCTCTTATGTCGCTTTCCCGGACACCCAGGGACTCTGATAAGGCTTCGGTAGAGGGCAGAGGACCCTGGGTATACGCCACAAATTTGCCCTTGTGCATGGGCTGTGACATTGTCTCGAGCAGCCGACGACCGCCATTGGCATGGTTGAGGTTGGAGCCAATGCCGTTTTGAGTCTGATAATTCTTGAAGATTCTCATCACCGCAAGATCGCTGTCCCGTTCGGCGTCGGCTAGGCAGGGAGGCGTGTTCGAGTCATCCCTTCTGTAGGCCTTAGAGTACTGAGAGTGCATGAGCGGGGGCATCTTCGGCTCAGGCCCGGTCAGCTTATCGAGGCTGTTCGGTAGTACAGACAGCGCTTCTATTCCGAGGATCTGCTCATCGTGGACATTGTGCTGCCCATGTTGTCCGTGTCCGCCGCGAGTGCTTCGTGTAGTATGTGAAGGTTGTCTCTCCATGTTTACAGCAGACGAGTCCTCCTCTTCGTCATTCGCTTCTCCGTTGCCTGCGACACTCTCGTCGGGGGAAGTAATGATGTTGCCGTTGGCGTCGCGGCGGAGTAGATACTTGTGGGCTGCGAGGGCGGAGGTGTTGTATGTCATGGCCAGTTCCTTGTCGGTAAACAGCTTGTCAATGCTGTAAACCGGTCCAGTCTCCTTGCGCAGGCTTCTAATTCTCTCGCTCGACCAAAATGGTGTCGTATTTGAGGCGTCCAGAGCCCCTCCTCTCTTAGGGGCGGGCGATCCCTCTTCATCCGCAGCATTCCGCTTTCTCTTCTTGTTCTCAAAGCCCGGCAGCTCCTCCATTTCTCTTCGTAATCGGGTGTTGCGCTTCCCGTGTGTACCCCCAGGGCTCGCAGGATTGGTAATACTGAACTGGTTCGGGTGCAAAAGTAAGGCAGAGCTGTCCGAGATATCTAAAGCTTCTTTCTCTTTGCTTAGTCGGTACTTCTTCGAAGTGATAGCGTTGGCAAGACGGTCTCGGAGAGTGTTGGATAGGGTGCTGTGCTCTCGCTTGGCTAGTTCAATCTTGTATGCGCGGGTCTTGTAGTATTCCCAGAGCTTTCTCTCGAATTCATTCTAGAGGTTGTGTCAGTAGGCACTTCAACGAATGATAAGTGGAATGGGAAATACCTTCTGGGAGGTCAGTTCGAAATCGCGATGCTCAACAAGGTCCTCAATCTGCTGAACCCATTCGGAGAAACTAGGACCAGCCATTTCAAGAAGGCTACGTTTGGGACTTCCGTTGCTACTGGAGGTCTGCTGCATGTCTCGGTATTCGCGATCAATGGCATCCAAAGGTCGCTCAGCGTATGGATCAACTCGGCCGACGAGGTTGACATCGATCTGGATCTTGTGGAGCTCGTCTCGGTGGTGCTTGTCGTGGTCGCGGCTGTACTTGTCTTGCAGTGAGTTTATGCGATCATTTATGGCCTGTCGCTTCTTTTCGCGTTTCGACGGAGGAGGAGAGGGGCGGCCAGCTTTGCTAATGGTCGCCAGAGCCGACAACTGGGTAGATTCGACGGCAGTCATCTTGAATAGGCTGTTGGACAGGATGCCTGTTCTTTGCAGGAAAGGCCGCTACCTGACGAGGAGTGACGAGGAACGTATTGCTAGTATTGCTAGTATTTACACCTAGGTAGGTTGGAGACGGGTGGGAATCAGATCGTTTGCAGCGGAAGTAAAACCGGAGTTCGAGTTTTGCTCTGCTTTCTGTTCGACATAGAAGGGTTGGTAGAAAGTTTACCCTTGGGCGATTGGAAGAACAGGGCAGAAGAGAGATGTACGATTAGTAAGACTCTGCTTGTTTCAGAGCTAAGTCCTGCTTCTTTTCGAATATTTGGTGAAAACTATGCGAACAAGGTTGAATGGTCGCGAAGTTGATTTCATTTTCATTCACAGTTGACAGTCTCAAGGCAGGTACAACTGTTTGTGACCCTCAAGCTAGTAACCTAGCGAGCTAGCGTCAAGTCTTAAGGCTTAGGTACCAAAGTACCGCTTTCCCCATTTTCTCTGGACCCCACTCTTCACATCTATTTCCCAGAAACGGAGATGACGGATGGCATTAGAAAGAACTTGAACCTAAAGGTGAAAATACCTCGGGCAGGCGGTTTACGAATTCCCATTAGTGGTGATCACATAAGACAAGGATTTTGACAGAATCTCGATATCAATAAACCTACCTATTTGACCGATATCGAAAAATATTTCGAGTAATTTAGAATGCTTTTATGCATTACATACCACCTGGGCATGTGCAGAGGTATGTGTAACTGGGAAGAACTCGTTGATAATCTCATAATATGCTAACTAAACCCAGTGTTAATATGCCCCGAGATATCAAGGCGGTAGTTCTACTCGAACCCCTAACCATATGCCATTTTAGGCCTTCGGGGATTCCAGTACAAGCAATTCGCCGTAACACATTTCCTCGACCACACCATCCATCTGTTTGGTAAGGGCCAGAAGTAGCAACCCAGAGTTTCGCACGGCCTCTAAGATCCGAGGGTCCGCTCGCGAGCAACTTACTAGGGCGGCTCCGCGATGCTAGATAAGTTGGCCGAGGTCGACAGCGTGACAAAGCCGTCCTTGTTCTGCTGTGCCTCTGGGCTAGTGAAACTGTGCCATGGTGCGGCGACATGCTGAAATTTGTAGTCGAGTAACTATCCCAACAGTTCGCCGTTAGACGATGGTTGACCCGATTGAGACGAGGATTGTATACTAACTATCCGTCGGTGCACGGCGAGAAATGCAGCCAGTGCGAGTATCACCAAGACCAAGCTGATCGTACGCTGTAAAATAGCGCTATGTAGGAGGCGTCCGTGAAAGTAAACCGGTCCGCCGGCGGACTTGGGTGGGAAGATAGGTAATGCAGACGACTTCGACATGGTATCTGAAAATAGAAATTAAAAGAAAATTAACTATAAAACGTGAAGGGAATATGATATCTCGGGGAGAACGGCATTCATAATATACCTATGACAGAAAAGAGGTAGGTTGGGGTGAAAATGCAAAAGGGGGGAAGGGATAATAACATATTTCCTCGAGGCGTCCCGTCTACCCTGCAACACTAGCTGAAGTCAAAAACAACGAAAGTTCTATTACATACACTATGATGCAATGCAATAATCAATCTTATTCTCAATTCTCAATTCTCCATTAACTGCCTATGCCGATGCCGTAGCAGCAGCAGCAGCAGTAGATCCGGAAATAATGATAATCACAGTTATTGTACATACACCAGCGGCCTTCCCCTGCCATACGACCAAATTCCCCTTAACGCCATGGTTCCCATTATTCGTCTCGGCGCCTCGACGAATATAGAATGCTCAATTTTGACGCAAGTCCCGCAGGTCTTTGGGCACTTCCCAATTATGAGCCTGAGCAGCTCGAGTATATGCGTCGATGGCCTCGTGGATTCCGTACTGGCTTAGCGAGGTATGATGACGCTCCAATCTGGCTGGCGGCTTCTCGCTGCACATCGCCAGGCGGACCTGCAACAGAACACTCTCCAAACTGTTGGCTGGCGACCAACCCGTGTTGGTGAGTAGCTCCATACACATGGCACCTCCTGCCGTGACGTGACCACCACCGCCAGTGGCAAACGGGAGGAAGCGCGGGCTGATGACTCGCACGAAGGGGGGGGATAGGGGGAAGCTACTCAGGAAACGCATCTCGAGGATGATGCTGGTTATGCCTCTCGCCTTCATGTCCTTCGCGAGCGGTAAACTTTGGTCGAATGAGTGGAATTCGACAATCCACTGAAACATGTTGTTGAGCTTGTCGAAGTCAATGTACCAACCTAGTTGGTGAAGAGGTGTCGTGGATTGTACTCTATGCAACTTCTTGATCTCATGTCCAAGAGTCTTTTGGGCGTGGCCAGTTGCGTAGGATGGGGGTGCCAACATTGGGAGTCTGCCGTAATCTAGCGTCCCCGGGCGGAAATCGGTCTGGATGTTATCTCCGTGAAGAAACTTCAGGTCCTCTTCGTCGTCGCTGCTGTCCGTCTTGGCCTCTGATGCATCGTTGGCTGATTTCGTTGAGACACTGCGCTCCCTTTGCGCAGAAGGAATCGCGCCTTTCGGGATGAATAGCTTTGATCCACCAGGTCCCGTTGCAACCCATTTCGGATCTTGTACAAACTCGTGGCCGTGACCGACTTTAGATCCCGAAAGAAGGCCATGATCTTCTTGGCTGGGCTTAACAAAGAGGTAGCGGCATCGTGTCCAATGACAGACTTGCACCACGTAGTGAGGGTTGCTGGATATAAACCTCTCTGGAAAGTTGACAAGCTCGTTTAGGCTTATTACTGAAGCCACCCTCAATGAAGATTGAGGCCAGGTAATCTGCTAATATATTGTTAGCATGTGACCTCGACAGACGCATTTGACGCTTACCCAACTACTAGTAGGCACGTTACCATGGGAGTAGCACAGACTAGTATCAAAGAGATTGGAAAAATAAATCCCATTTCCATACGCGCGCCCATTCGCTTGTTTAGTAAAATCCAGGCCTTGGCGTATGATGCTGTGCCAGTTCCCGAGGGCACTTCCATGCCACGCAACCAGCGTTTTCTGTGGTTTGTCGATACCTTCGAGGACCTGGTTGAAGCGGACATCATTCTCTAGAGATCCTTGGGCGAACCTGAACTGTATCCAACCGTCAACACCGGAGATTCTCTCATGCGGTCGAGCGTCGGTAGATTCTCCGTCCACCTGTACAATGTATGATCGGTTCGAAGCGATGATCCACCTCAGGAGATCTACCGCCGCCTTCGTCATCCGCTCCCATTTGGCTAGGGATTGAATTGAACTCGTCATTAGATACGATCGCATCTCCTCTACCGAGGGCAAAGACGCGAGTATGATAGACATGGAGAAAGCCTTCTCAAGCTCACTCTCGAGGCTATCCATCTCTTGATTGTATGGCACAATGTAACCAGGATACGTATTAGCAGGCATAATCATGTCTATATCCTCACCAACGAGCGGGCCCTTTAACGCTTGATCTGGCATCGTATGTCGCGCCATAATGTCTAGCGTAAGACGTGTGTCGTATATCAAATCGATGCGAGCATGAAGCAGCACTAAGTCGTTATCGTGAACGTATCCAGCCAAAATAGACTTCACCGACTGGGGTGTTTGCACAGGTAGTACGACGACGACACATTGGCCTTCTCGTAAGTCATAGTTTCCTGTTCCGGTTATTGTGGCTATGGAGGCTTCCTTATTGAAACTCACGGCGATAGAGTCCACGAGTACTCTCCCGTCGACATGGTCATAGCGATGAGGCGCATGGGCGACATCAGTTCCAGCGACAGATCTCCGGATCTTGGGTACCTGCAAGTTTAATCCAGTGGGAAATTCTCGCATTCCACCTTTCGTTGTAGAAGACGGTGCACTTTTCATCATAGAATATGATGCACCTTTCGTCATAGAAAACGATAAGCTCACGAAGCAGAGACTAATCAAGAGATCGACAACCTTAGGCTGATTGATTATCTCGGCTTCTATGCTCGGGCCAAAGCCTAGATTCATATACTGAAATAGACAGAGTGGCTGACTGCAAACGTAGGGCTTGAGAGCGTCGAAGTTGCCTTCCGATTTACGATGACATATTGTGCAGTAATCGGTACATCTGACTAGGTAATGTAGGGCGAACTGAAAAGCGACAAGTTGTAGAGAGGTCTCTCCTTTGCTTAACAAGTGGTCGTCGATGAGGAACGAGGGTAATTGAGCTTCATGGTTGCGTCTTTCGTCTCCCGTAGACTGCTCGTCCGGGACGGAAGGAAAATTTACATCTTCCAAGTTTTCAGTTGATTTCATTTGACGTAGTAACATGTCCTTAGCCTGTTCCCAGGAAATTGCGTGCTTATGTCTGAGTTTCAACAGCGATAGGAATTCGCCGTCCATGAACGACTCGATGGACTTGCTGATCCAAAGACTGTACAGCTGTAGACCATTTGACCCTTGCTGACGAGGCTGCGAGTCTGAGAAGGCTGCAACCGCTTGGTCATATGTGGGCTTCTTTTTAGAGCTTTTCCGTAATCGAAAAGCCAAATTGCTGGATCGAGCTGGCATGTTTACAGCATCCTCAAAACTGGTGTAGCGATCCAGATATTGGATGAGTAATATGATATAGTCCGATGAGGCGAGATCCCACGCCTCGCGTACTTCTCTAGATAGATGAAGCTTGCTTACTCTGATAGATATCCAGATGATGTTTTCCAGGGATCCCTTATCGAAACCACATGCTTTACCGGTGTGGAAGCCAGCTTTGAATACAGAAAGGAGGTCGCTTCGGAATCGTTGTTGAATCGATGATGTGATATCCATGGGTCGGGATAAATCATCAATTTTGCGATGAATACCGAAGGTAACGTCATCATCAAAGAGATCAGCGTCGTCATAGTCGTGCTCCAAGTCACTATCGTCGTCGCCTGTGAGAACCCCCAGATCATCTGCGTCGACCATATCGATATCTTGAACAGCGTCTTGTAGATCGGCGTGCGAAATGGCTCGGAGTCGTCGAGAGAGATTGCCAAGCATATCAACAACCTTCATGCCGCTTGTCTCAGCGATGGAATCGTCTAGTACTTGTGCAACTTCCCGCGGTACATCATGATTGGTATAAGTGAGGAAATAGTTCCCATCGGGGTAGCTTTGAGTATCTATCGTAAATATTAGATTACTTGAACGAAGATAATAAGATTTCGTCAATACTGAAATCTATAGCACTGACCTTGGGGCTGAACACGTATCTCCCAACGAGAGCCATCGAGTTGGCTAGAATGGGTATAAAGAAAGGTGAACTCGTCTTCAGCATCACCTTTGCCAATACCAGAAATGTTGGAGATAGACTTTTCGGCTGCAGACTTCAAGTCGGCTTGGAAGCGCGAACGCCCCTTTGATGGAGCCATACCAACTTGCTCAGATCTCGCCAGTGGTCGGTGATACTGTATAACAACTATGTTAGTATGTTGGTAGATAACAAAGTTGTTTCATCCACGGTTACCTATACGTCGTACACTTCTTACATGAAGGAAAGAGAAATATACGGACGTAAGAGATTTGGAAAGGCAGATGACCCATTGAGTACCATGCGAATGCATATGTCGTAAATAGCAGGTATGCTAAAATGGAATAGAAAAATGCCAATAACATAGAAACGCGATTGGCTACATCGCATGGTAAGGCATAAGGCATAAGGGGATAAGGACTGTATAACGCCGTTGTGCAGTGAAGAAAGTAAGATGTACTCACCCACTTACTGGGAAATAAGCGGGGTGTATCACAAACCAAGTAATCGAAGAAGCTTGAGATGTTATTGAAAGTTTGTACCGAAATCAGTAGTCGAGAGTCCTGTGCGGCGTATCTGTGGACAGGAGAAAAAGAATGAACGCGTCAAGCAGGACAGGAGGAGGGGATCGAAGAGATCGAAGTGGCCTGGTGACGAGGAATTCCAGGTGACGAATAGAAATCGAAACACCTAGGCCGTATGTGCAACCAATCCTAGAGACGAAATAAGTTGCCCTTAGGCACTGAAAGAGGTCAGAACGATGTATTCGAAGGTCCTAGAATATCCAGGTTGGGTATGTCTAGGTAATCCTGGACATAGTTTGCGGGTGCCAGATTGACGGACAAGTATGGCATGCCCAGGATCTCGTTAGAAGAAGCGCAACCTGAGGTGACCGGGGAACGATCAAGGGAACTATCAGATGGTCGCTCAGGAACGAGAAGGATAAAAATCAAAATCCATATACCGACTAATGTCGGATCTCATACTAATTGTTGGGAAATTACAGGAAGCTTTATGAGGCTGCGACTTCTGCACGGCAGCCTTCTGGGTACCCTCCAGTTTGCATTGCCTTCCTACGTAAGGTACGGCTCGCATGATTGCTGGACAGCCAAACCACTTTAAATATAGTTTGCAGCTATTGGCCTTATCTAAGCACATACTGAGTTTATTTATTTTTCTAAAAGTGTTATAGAGAAGAAGACCGTGGATCTTTACCTATCAGGAAGCGCCGATATCTAGGCAACCACCTCCGATGTCTTGACAAGACGAACAAGAGGAGACTCCTAAAAATACATCAAAGATTGAAATCCAACTCACATATTCTAGCTACATGTTTATTTGCGTCGTCATTTATGACTGTAGTTTATAATCATACATTGGTGAATAGGTGAAGGAAGAGTACCCAAAATTTCGAGGCTGATATTGATAGACTCGAAACCATCATGCCCTTAATCGCATTGTGCAAGGTAGGTAGTGACAGGCATGTGCATGTTGTACGCTAAAGGATAAGGCAACCCAGCCGGACGGGATATGTGGATCTCCATGGTAGGGATTCCACTGCGGGGTTAGTCCCGATCACGACTAAAAATTTATGAGGCTTAAGGAAGTACCTAAGGTAGTACCTTAGGTTAGGTAGTACTCTGTACAATTGCCCTACTTGATTTCCACCACTCTCGGGTACACTAACACCCCCTTCTATATCATAAACCTCAGTTACAGGGCATCTGTACTCGGCGATGAGAGGTACTGATAAGTACACTGCGATGAGCTAGGTGATTCTACCTGGTATACTTACCTATTGACGATTCCAGCATATATCGAAGGTATTAGGTAGACAAAGTCGAGCACATCCACTCGTTGATACCGCTAATAGATGTCCTGGGATTCGAAGTCCGCCACTCGGCGGCGGCAGAACAGCTCTGTTAGTTCTCCCAGATCACTGCCACATCACACGCGACAACAATCGAAACAGCCAGCCCAGCCCAGGTCGCCTCACGTCACCGACCCGTTCCTCCAAAGTTTCCTCGCCCCGTCCTTCGATGCAGCCGACTACCTCAATGCCTCGCTGCCACCGCTCCAGACATCCGCCACAGCGATCACCCGCGCAGGCGATGGCGCAGTTCCCCTGGCGGAATTGTCCGCCCAGGCGCAGACGCAGCTCTCTCAACTGAACGCCCACACGACGAGGTTGACAAACACCCTTACGCAGTTGACGGACGATATACTGAGGAGCGGGAGCCGGCTGGCATATGAGGTGGAACTCCTTCGGGGCGAAACGCTGAGTCTGTCCGAGACATTGTCAGATAATCTGCAAGATGAAATTGCCAAGTTCGTCCCGAACGGCATACAGGAACAGACGGGCGCAAAAACAAGCGGGACTAGTCATGCGGTCCAGAGGCGCTTGTCCGAGGCTGTGGCACCCCCAAGCTTGGAACCAAAGCCACAGGGTAATAGCAGCCAAGATCCTCAGTACATAAGTCAGCTGCAAACCCTAGCATTGGTACGGGCGCGACTGGATACCGTTGTCAAGACCTTTGGCGAGGCTATGGAATTTGTATTTCCACCTTCCGAGCTTTCGGTCAGCTCGTCGTTCCTCTCCGTATCGGCGCCGGAGCCTGGAGTAGAGGCGCACAGCACGGAAGAGAAAGGACAGCAGGTGCTCAAGCAGCTCAAGGAGGAGATATCAGGCTTGCTGGCGAAGAGCGGCGACCCGGTGGAAGGGATAGAGAAGGCAGCACATCGAATAGAAGAGCTGAAAGAATTAACAAAAGTGTGGAAAGGCACAGCGGAAGAAAAGGGAAGGACGAAATTCATCGACGGCCTGGCCAAGATGGTCGAGGACAGACACAAGGAGTTGGTGCGGGAGATGGAGCAAAGCGGGCGTCGCGACGGCAAGGCAGACTTGGACAGCAGTCCACGCAAAGCTGCTGCTGCTGGACCAGATAGAGGCGGCACGGAAAGCAAACCTCTGTACGGAATTATGAGTCAGTTACAGAGACTCCGGGCTGGCCTGCAATAACCCACGCGTCGAAATATAAACCGTAGGGAACTTAGCATGTCCGGCCTCCTTACATGTTTGCTGTGTAGATGGCACACGAATCTAGATATGATTTCTGTAGTACTGGGTATGTTGCGTAGCCTCGTATTCTTAGGTTACCCCTATCTTGGTGTGCTGAAATTGTATAACCTATTTGAGATCTGCATTTACACCCACCGCATCACTCTTGCTTAACGTACCTCTGAAGTTAGGCCACGAGCCTTCCATGGCAACGTTTATACACCGTCGCTGGTTTTTACCACCAGGTATAGCTCCAGCAACTTAAGGTGGGCCAGAGCACAGGTGTGCTCTTATCTAATTACGCTTGACCAATCATAGCTCTACATAGCATGGTTGTGCAACATTTCCCAGTGAGGCACAATCGTGTCGGAAGGACGCCCCTCATGCAGATCAAGTGCCAGCAGCGATATGATGTTGCGTGAAACCCGCTTCGTTGACACGCCGGAGACACAACTGTGCTAGAGGGATGCCTCCAAGCAAGGAGGCCAGCTCCCACGTCGGCGTAGCCATCCCGGTTGACTCATGCGTTGAGCCATCGTTGTGTCCATGGTTGACACGCTGTAAAGGAAGCAATCATGATGGAAATCATGTATATTTATACGTTCAAATGGCGGTGAATGATGATGGAGGTCAATCTTGATATTCAAGTTGACCCATGACCTCAGCCTGTGACCTAGGCACACGATCCAGAGTATACTCCATGTCAGCAAGACCCGACCCGTCGGCTGCTGTGTCCGGCAGTAGCAGGTAGGTTATGTTACCTCAGCTAAGCTGCCAAGGCATGGATACAGCAAGCAGTGATGACCTTATACTGACAATAATATAACAGAACGCATGTACAAGCCCCATACGGCTTGGATACCTACCTACGAGGACCACCAGAATCAGTTACAGAGCGGCTACTTGCCAATCAGATCTCTGGCCAGAGCACACCATCACCAGTAGACATAAGGAATCAAACAAAACGTGAGCTCAAGGACTGGCAGGACAGCTTCGACAGAGCTGCGAAGCCAAAGGACAAGTGAGGATGAGGATGGGCAGACAGACGCGCTCAGAACGAATCCACAGGATAATTATGGGTTATGGATAGATATGGTTGCTAGCTACCCAGAGCAGCGGCAATGCCCTGGAAATTTAGAAAATTTAGAAAATTTACAACATATCGCATAGAATGATGCTTTGCCAAAGTCGGTGCTGGTACTGGTGTGACCAGCCCCACTTATTATGTTCTGTCTAGCGTCCACTATCTCTAAATTCGCTGTGTTACTTCTAGAGCCAGTGTCAGTTTTCCCAAATCCTAAATCGTAACTTATAATGCCACGAGGAAATTACCTAGTCTTGCAAATACCTACGTCCTTCATCTCGTTTTCCCTGTTCGAGATTACCTAGCCCGCTATAACTCCTTTTGCATCTCTCTTCCGTGTGACGGACAAATTTTTTCACCATGAAAATCTTAGAAGCTCAGTCGGCGGTATTGACTAACGTCGAGGTCTATACCTTTTTGAGCGACCAAGAGAAGCAGTATAAAAAGCAGGACCGCAAAGGCCCGGCGAACCTTGAGACACTACGCAAGGAGGTAATATGACATTTTATCTATCTAGAAGTATACTCATGGAGCGTGCTAATAATTTGTATTCAGGTATTGCAATATTTTGAGGCTCCTCCTGGTCCGCTCAGTCAGAAGCCGCAGCCTTTTGATGCATCGGCAATTCCCGTCTTTTTAACAAAACTACGGGAATACCAAATCAGCAAGGGAGAATTCATTATGCTTTTCAACGTTCGCCCCGCCAGTATCGCCGTCCTCAACACGGTAATCGAAGACATGGAAGAACGCTTCAGCGAGGAGCAGCAGGAAGAGATCCTTAACATCATCGCCGAAACTCTCGGACACTTTCCTCCGGCGGAAGAGAACGGCGAGGAGAATGGTGCCGAGTAAACCACCCCTGGGGAATAATGATGGAAAGCTTTTTGGTCATTGTTCGGGGACCTTCAGATGGGCGAACGATGCCGTTGCAATTAGACAACTATAGTATTACGCACCCCCCTTCGCTCTGTCCGCCCTCAGCCGTCACTGTTTTCGCCGCAGTTTTACAAATCTCTTCAAAGGCTAGCTTCAGGAGCTCGCCTGTAACCGCCGAGCACTCGACGTACTTATCTACTCTCATCTCCTGCGACACCTTATATCCTTCCTGAGGGTAGATCACACCGTTGGGATCGGTCTCGGATCTTAAATCCCTCTTGAGGCCTAGGACTATGATGGGAAGATGGTCGCCGGCTTGAAAAGTGCTGCGGACCTGCTTGATCCACTGGAGAGATGATGTTAGAGATATGAGGGTATTTGAGGGGAGTCGGTGCGCACAACTCTCAGCATGTTGATCAGACTTAGTCTCCGGCTGATATCATAGCATATGAGAACCAAATCCGGTTCAAGTAGATGCCAATCTCCTGGGCATGAGGTGTCATAGAATTCAAAACGATACGCGCGCTTTCGATTTCGTATTTCAAAGATGAAAGGCTGGTCTATATCTCGCAGTAAAGTAATGGGGGCATGTCCCTCGAGGCCGTTGCCACCTCCACTAATACGACTAAGCTGCTCATCAGCGAATGTGGTGTGTAGACGGAATGCTGGTTTCTACCTACGATAGAAACGTCGTTTTCCCTACTTTCTCGTCCCCGAGGAGGAGAATGTTGATTGTCACATCATCCATCGATAGGTTATATCAAAATTGAATGGGAAGCTTGATGTAAATGTAATGGCGATTGAGATGAGGAGTGAGCGCCCCCGATTTACTGCGCTAACCTAATGCTATTTCGCAGTGGATTTTTAGGCGACCTGGCTATCGATAAGGCTTTAAGGCTATACTCTGCGCCTGAGCACCTGAAGTATGAGTGTGTACACTTTTCACTCACTGGTGAGCATCAAGTCGACAGGAATCGTCGAGAGAAGATCTGGCGTGGAAACTGAATGAGACCCTTTGCTAGCAGGTGTTTCTATCTGCATCTGTCGAGATCGCTAGGGTTAATCTCTGCTGCTTCCCGTCGGGTGGCCCGATGCGGATTTTCTACAGGTCGTCAGATGGATCACAAGACGACACAATACGAAAAATGGACCAAGGAGGCGCTCATCAAGAGGATACGGACTCTAGAGGCCGACCTCGTCCAATCCGGTGAGCATAAACAGGAGGGAGCAGCAGCAGGCCCGCCGCCAAAGAAAATGAAGGTCGAGCGCAAAATTGATCCGTCTAAATACTCGACGCGGCTCGTGGCGTTTAAATTGGCGTACTTGGGGAAACGATATGGCGGGTTCGAGTTCGCAGAGCACGCCAACCTACCGTCAATTGAGGAGGAACTCTGGAAGGCGTTCGTCAAGGCCTGCCTGATCTTCCCCGAGAACCCCGAAGAGGTCAACTGGGACGCGTGGGAGTACTCCAAGTGCGGCCGCACGGATAGGGGCGTGAGCGCGTTCGGGCAGGTTATAGCGATCAAGGTCAGGAGTAATCGGCCACTACCTAAGAAGGAGGCGGATGTGATGGTAGAGGACAAAGGCGACACCGATGGAAAGGAACAAGGGCAAGATGGCACCGCCGCCAAGCCGGTAAAAGAAACTCGAGATTTCAACGATTTCTCAGACGAGTTGCCGTACTGTCGAATTCTGAATAGGCTCTTACCGCCCGACATTAGGATTCTAGCGTGGTGTCCCACGACACCTGCAGAATTCTCCGCGAGGCACGATTGTCGAGAAAGGCAATACCGATACTTCTTCACGCAGCCAGCCTTCGCGCCGCTGCCGCAGGACCTCGAGAACCCGGCAACCGCTAAGACTACAAACGTCAAAGGCGGCTGGCTGGACATCGACGCCATGCAGGAAGCAGCCAAGAAATTCGAAGGGCACCACGACTTTCGCAATTTCTGCAAAGTCGACCCGAGCAAGCTGAACATCAACTTCGAACGCAGGGTATTACAGGCTGAGATCGTGGAGGTAAAAGACGCTGAGACGGCTTTGCCGTATCTGGGCCGCGACGAGTTCAGGCCATCCTCTACCTCAAATTACGGATTACCTGAGGAGTCTCAGAAATTACCTAAAGTCTACTACTTCCACGTCCGAGGCACTGCTTTCTTATGGCATCAAATACGGTGCATGGTGTCGGTTATCTTCATGGTAGGCCAGGGGTTGGAAGATCCGTCGATAATAGACCGGCTCCTAGACATCGAGGCGGAACCCAGGAGGCCTGGATACCAGCTCGCGGATGAAATGCCACTCGTATTATGGGATTGTATTTTTCCTAGGGAGGAGAAACCTGAGAATGCATTAGAATGGGTCTATCTTGGAGAGGAGAACCCTCTAAACCAGCACGGCGTAACGGGTCTCCTCAGTCAGATGTGGGAGTACTGGCGCGAACGGAAGATGGATGAGCTGTTGAGCCACCAGCTACTAAACATAGTATCCGCCCAGGCGGACATTACGCTGCGTAGAGATCCCAGGGCGCCACCACATGCACCAGCTACGACGAGGACGTTCGAAGGTGGTAATAAGGAGCGCCTGGTGGGCAAATACCAGCCGATGCTTCAGAAGAAGAGGCTCCCCGCGCCGCAAGAAGTGTTCGATAAGGAAGCGAAGAGAAAGGGGTACGTGGATGCGGCGGATATGCGGGAGGCGCTCGTGAGGAAGAGAGAAGAGGCTATCGCGGCGGCAGGTAAACCGCCGGTGGAAGTATCGCCACTAGAGGAAGAAGCCGAATAGAATAAAAAGAAATCCTCATCACTCAATATCAAACGCCGTCTATTATGGTAGATGCTAGAGCCACTACAATGCTTCTGGGTATCATATTTCACAGGGAATTCCGTGTAAACGCCAATCTAATCCTAAACATGTCCAGGCCCTTAAAATCTATCGCCCCGCCGCTCCCCTATCGCGAACGGCAATGTTGAGCCGACTGCTACTGCGTGGCGGTCCTTCTCTTCTCAAGCCGTCCGTTTTCCACCGAGCCTCCGCCTCCGCCCCCGCCGTACAAGCACTCGCGCGCGCCCTCGAGGACCCTTACGACGTCGTCGAGGCGCGGCAGCAGCCTGGGAAACACGACGACGAGGCGGTCCTCGCCGCGCACAACCACAAAGAGGTAGTGGCGGACGCCGAAGCCGCGGAAGGCCTCGCCGACCAGGACGTCGCCGACGCTCTCGGTCGGGATGAAGCGCGTCTGCAGCGGGTGGAAGACGGTGCGGCCGCCCGTGCTCGTCTGCACGCCGAGGCCCCGCAGCACCAGCAGCCGCTCCTCGCAGCCGATGCGCAGCGACAGCGCGTACAGAGCGGCGAGGGAGGCCGGCACGAGGACCCAGGGTGGGAGCGCCGAGGCGACGGGCGGGAAGAAGGATCCGACGCGCGAGGTCAGGAGGAGGTGTAGTGCGCGTTGGATGTATGCTAGGGAGAGGAGCGGCGGCTCGACGACGTCTGTGGGTGGGGGAGGAGTCGAGTACGAGGACGAGTACGAGGACGAGGTCGAGGACGAGGTCGAGGATGAGTTCTGGGTCCACGCGGAGAAGAGGAGGAGTAGTACGCCGAGGGCGGCGACGAGGCGGAGGAGGTAGATGGCAGAGAGGGCTAGGCGCAGAGGTACAGTCATGGGAGGTAGCGTCGACACGATGAACTCGGCCGTGGTGGGGGAGGGGCGCCGCGTGCGCAGGTATGGTGCTGTCGTCAACATGGCGGTTATTCGAACGGGATAGCAGAACGTAGAGCTTGATCAATGGTTGGGGAGGTGGCTTTTCGACGCGCTTTCGAGAAGCATGAATTTGCTTGGAGATTCAAATCAAAAGGAGAGAGTAGAACTGCTCATAAACTCATAAATGCTTGTCAATGGCGCGGCAAGACATCTCGTACAAATGCTTGATATTCTAACCTACTAGACTTTATTTTATCTTATAGATTTCATCAAGCTGCTGCTAGACATCAAGTCGGGGGCTATAAGCCCCGACCCCTGTTTTGCCGATGTTTTGCCGGGAGTATACATATAGTACCATCTATCGGCGCTTTTCTTTCGACTGTAATGGTCATTTGGGCGAAGGCACTTGAAATTCTCTTTCCGCTATTCCCAATTCCATCAGAACCCCCGAGGCGCGCCCATTGCAAATGCCGCGGTGACCGCCTATCCGCTTGGGTAACCAGTGTTGATTAGGTGATCCTAGGAAATGGAAAACAACCTTCAGGGAGGCTTAACTCTGCAGAGAATCTCCCCCGTCGCATGGTGTGGTGGAACACGTTGTCTTGGGGACTTGGGCTAGTGGAAAGAGATGGAGTGGTCAACTCCGTTTATTTTTCTTTTTTTTCCCCTTTCCTTGGAATTTCCATTAATTCACAAATATGCACATGATATCTTCGAAATCCTATTAACCATGTCTCCTATTGTTTAGGGCTGTAAAATCTACTTCCCTGTTCTGTTCGAACCTATAACCTTCGGAGGTCATGTTTTCACGATACCAGTGGAGTAGCTCTCGCATTTATCACCACATCCGTCACCACCATCAAATATTTTCGAACCAACCTAATTAGCTTAAGGTCTGGTGCAACCTAGGAACTCATTTATTTTTACTGTCACATTTGAGATCACATGCATGTAGAATAAAGAGTTTAAAACGAAGAGTACCACAAAGCTCCAATTGACCAAGGCGTGCAAGACTAAGGAGGTATATAATAACAGATAGCTAAGCAAAAAAAAAGAACAAAATTCAGGATCGACTCGAAAATCGCCGATCCCTCCAACCGGCAAGCAAGGTACGACTGGCAGGTATAAGAAGTGAACACAGATGCCGTGAGGCAAACACCAATCTTGTCGTCAAGACCATTTTCTCTTCTGGATTTGTTTCGTTGCCCTCCGTTTTCCGTGAGACGTTTTTCTCCTCTCCCCGGGGAAAGTTGTTTCCCTGTCTTCGGTCTTCGGTCTTCGGTCGTCGTCATCATCACAATCTGTACAGAATCCTCCCGTCTCAATTAACCACGGTAGAGTTTCCTCCAGTCCAAAACCAGGTGCCATTTTCGGTCATCCAAAAAAGAAAAAGTTGCCTTCTCGTTTGTCTTACGTTTCCATCTGCTCCTCTCGTCCAGTATCCGCCCCTTATAGATGTCATAAAATCGTGATCCACGTCTCCGAGAAAAAAACTGTGCTTGCGCACACGGAGGCAATGATGGGTATTTGATAAACAATTCGGTGGTAGTAGTATAGAAGTGTACAAAGTTGGTGGGTGTTATTAAGCGGCGAAAGAGGACAAAAAATCGTTGGTGGCTTTTGTTGCTTTGGTTAGAAAAAAAGGGGGGGTTAGGTAGGTAAGAACGTCTCGCCCGCCGCGGCACCATTAGATGGAATTCCCCTAAAGTTACAGGTATAAAAACACCTGCATATATGGTTCCCATGCATACAGAAGAGGGCGGGCGTAAAAGAGCTCCGAGGAAGAAGTGGTATCAAGATCGGAAGAGAAGATTATATAACTGATGCGAGGAGCGAGAAGAGAACGCCGGCGCCATGCAAAAAGTAAGAATGCGATGCTGAAATGCAAGAATCTGAAAGTAAAAGATGCGTCATATATAATCAGTAGTCAAGTGTGGGAAATATAGTAAAAATGGTGGACGCTTATATCATCTCGCTCGCGTGAAGACCGCTGCCGAACTCACGCTCCTGGTATGCGGCTCGTATTTCGCGCGGGTGGCGCTCGACGGATTGTTGGGGCTGTTGGCTCCCGGGAGATGTAAACCCACTGTTGTGCATGCTCACCGGAGGTGGGACGCTCTCATACGGGGTGGTAGTGTCCGGCGACTTCGTCCTGTTACTAAGGATGGAGCTGGTCTGGCCACGACTGGCAGAACGCATCCTCTCGGTAGCTCGGCTGATGCGTCCGGCGATGCTATTGTCGGTGAAGCTTCGGCCGCGGCTGTGGCCGTTGCGGGATGGCGATGACATCGGGGGGCTGGAGGCCGGCGCAGCGGGCGGCTCGGGGATAGATACAATGGCCGGTGCTGCGGTCTGATCCTCTTCGTCGATTACAATCTCAATGGTGCCAGATCCCGAAGGCTGACTGTAGACAGTGGGCCTAAGGCCGGGCATAGGTGCCGGGGGTGGGGGAGGAGGAATAGCAAGATGCTGGAGTTCCTTGAGTACTGGCGGAGGCGGGGGCGGAGGTGGGATCTGGTCGTCTCGGGATGCCTTCCTCGAGTGCCTGCTAGCACCAATCGTCTCTTCAATCCCGGGCAATCCCGATGTAGATTCGGCGCTCATCTTCCTCGCCGAGATCGATCCCCTGCGAGGCGGCTGGTTGGTAGCTTGCATTCCTTGATGGTGGGCAGAGCGGACATGATGGGGCTCTTCTGGGATAGGGGCGGACATGCATCTCGCTATGCTGGGTCGTGAGGGTGGAGAGTAGACAGTAGAAGGGAGAAGAGTCAATGGCGCTGGCGCCGGAGCCTCCTTTTCCACCGACTTCGTTGGTGAAGGGGCCTTCGTGGGCGAGTGATTACCGGGATGGTTAGGCGACGGCTGTCCGGAAGATGGCGGCGATGTCTTGTAGACATTGGGGATTGCCGGCACACTAGGTCGCCTGTTCGTGTCGAACTGGAGACGCATGGCCTTGGGCGTGGCGGGTAGACCAATCATCGGGACAGTTCCGCTGCGGGTATGAGAGCTCTTGTGGGGGTCAGCAGTGTGGCTTCTAGTAGGCATATCCCTTGAAGGCACGAATGTCGTCTGAGGCAACTCAAAGGCGCTTGGCGGACGCGAGACAATTGGAGATAACTCATCCGGATGAGGAATTGGTGGTGCGGAGGGCCGACGCGCTAGGGACTTGCGACGTTCCTCGAGTTCACGAGCGGCTGCTTCCTTTTTCAACTGTCTTTCGGCCGAGATGAGTTTGAGATCTCCAGCTCGAGACGCGGTTGTCAGTTGTAGCTGTGGCGATGGCTGGGGCGGCAACTGTAATTGTAGCTTGAGCATTGGCTGAGCTGGTGTCGCTGCTTCGTTCGCAGGGGTCCTGGTCCTACGACGACTCTCCGATCGATCCCGTCGGGAGACAGCAGGCGATGCAGGATCCCTCTGGTTACCACTACGGTTGTGTCGGTTCCTAAACTCCTCTTTTGCAGCAAGAGCAGCTCGGTAGTCTTCTTCGTCATCTGACCCTCCACCAAAGAAGTTCATAGGAGCAGACATGGGCAATGGCGACGAAGGGGATCTCATGAGAGAGCCGTCGCCACGGCTCTTGCTTCTACCACGAAGGTCCAGTGCTGGTGGTCGTCGTTCCAAACTCCTCTGGCGGCCAGCACGGCTCGAAGCACGGCTCTTTCCGGGGGAGGATCGCCTAACTTGACTAACCTTTCGAATTGTGGATGGCTCCTCCGATTCAAACCCAGCTGGGGCGAGTCCTTCGTCATTAAGCGTCATTTCGGGCTGTCTTGGAGTGCTTAGGTTAATGAGATCCTCGGGAGACATGGGCACCGGAGAAGTCGGGGAGCGTTTGGCGGGCTTGGGTGTCCAGTTTCGAGAGATGCCTCTGCCCCGGTCCTCTGAGCTTTCGCGTGCACCGCCTTTACGGTTACGGCTACGGCTTCGGTCGTGTCTGTCGTCCTGACGCGGGCGGCTGCGACTCCGCTGGCTTTTGGAGTAGCTCTGTGCAGTATCCAGGCTATGAATGTACTCGTTTACGCCGCGGCCTCCTGGATTGGTCCGGTAGCTTCGACCTGCGCTAGAGTTCGACGTGATAGAGCCAGCAATTGATCCGGGTCCACGACGGCGGCTGGGCCAATGGAAACGAGTAGACGAAGCTACAGATTGCTCTGGAGAGGTTATGTCACTATTCATGGTGGCCTCGAGGGAGTGGATTTTCAGATCTATCCCCTCAGGTTTCCGCTCTCGGGCACCATTTCGACTGCTACGACCTTGCTGCATGAGGGCCGCAAGTGACTCTGGCGATGGTGACGGCGGAGGCTGCTCTTTGCGGCGGTGGTTGTCCTTCACCATCATCGGGCTAGCAGTAGCAGCCCTGGAAAGGGATATTCCAACATTGTACTGCTTGTCACCAGAGACCTTATGGGCGTGCTGAGTGCGTTGAGCTTGAGCTAAGTCAGGAATGAGGTCGTTAGGAGGCGTCGGAAGATCATTTCCAGTGAGAAGGTCACGAGGAATGGCGTTGAGAGGGATCTCTCCGATTGAAGGCAGGCGTTTTCGTCCGAATCCACCAGGAGTAGCCGAAGCCGGCGTGTTAAAGACGCTTCGTTGCGAGGGACGAAGAAATGCAGTGTTTGGATCTTGGCCACCGGGAGAGACAGCAGAGTCAGCTATGGGCGTGACACCTGCAGCGATGGGAGTTGCGCCTCCATCGCCGTTGGCAAAGAACTTGGACTTTTTCCCTTGCTCACCAAATGAGGTGATGAGCTTGAGAGCTGAAGTTTTCGCGATACTGCGTTGCGGTCCGCGGTTCAAGCCCGGAGGAGACAGCGGCGGGCTCATGATTTCAGGAATGCTCGGGTTCATCGTCTGGAAAGTCATTTGCGTCGCAGACGGAGAAGTCCAAGGCTCGGTAGACTCCATGCCAGTGCAAGTGAAGCTGTTTTAAATTGTTAGCGACATCTTATATCGACCCTAAGTTGCGAATGAACCTACCATCGGATTGCCAGTTGCTGTTGGCCATGCTGGACAGCAAATTCTCCCCACTTCTTGATGATTTGTGTCTGTCGCTCCCAGACGTTGGGAAAGAAGAGGCAAAGCAGGATGAGTGCTTCCATGTACTTCCTGTGTGAAACATATATTTCGATGGCGTCATTTATGTCACCCATTCCTATCATAATCGTCGCGGCGGCATGTACATCGCCGTTCTCGAGAAGGCGCTGGACATACGCACGTCCGAGCTTGTGCTGAGAGGCCTGGCCGCCGATACCGCTTAGAGCGAGCAACATCCAATCTGACGAGGTCATGTTCTCCGAAGTTGCGGTCATCACGTCCGCGTCGATGTCGCCGAGCCATTTGGCGAGGAGAATACGGCTCGGTGAGCCCAGCGGGTGTCGTGCCATCTCGTCGCGGACAAGGTCTTCGACTTCCCTATTCCACCCGAAAATGATGCTGAGCATCTGGCGACGGAGATCATCATTGGTCAGATGGGTTTGATCGGCCAGAGGAATATGCTTGTAAGGTATATCATGGAGACGACTCCTCGTGAACTTGAAGAGGTCGTTGACCTTGGACTCTTCGGGACTCTGCAGTACTTCGTTCCTCAGTCGTGAGGGTCGACGGTGAGAACGCGTCGAAGAAGTCACAGAAGCGGAGCTGACGCTACTAAGCGAATAAGCGTCTTTGTCACCATAAGGCGGCATCGCCGAAGACCTAAGAGAAGACCCAGCAGAGATGTAAGTATTCTCGGTCATGCCACGTGACTGGATCGAAGGTGGGTAACGACCTCGAGTGCCGGAGCCGCGCGACGACTTAGAGATAGTCGATGATTGGCTTCTGCTGGATACCGGGCTTGCTGCCATGTACCTGTCGTGATCCATGGTGTCTGCGGTGGAGTCGGCTCTGCGAGTGAGCCTAGCAAATGGCGACATGTGATCATCGTCGCTCTCTGAAACCTCAGGGTTCATAGGGATCGACGAATCAGACTCGGAAGTACCAATAATAACGACGCCCTGCTCAGGCTGCTCCTCGATGGAGACGGGAGGGGACGGTGGCAAAAGATTAGCAGGATGTTGGACGTTAGCGACCATCTGCGATGGCGTGTTCAGGTCGAACTGCTGGACGGTGTTGTTAGCACCGAGAGTGAACAAGGTCGCTCCGGGTCCGTACACGGCGAGGCCGCGGACGTGCTCAAGGGTGGGAATGCTGTCATTGGTGACATGTTTAGTTCGAACATCCCATGAGAGGGTCTCCCTATATCGAATGATATCATTAGCATCACATGCATTTTAGCGCGCGCTTGCTTGTGCTATGCACAATAGACCTACCCGTCTGAAAACTGGATTATGCGGCCGTTCTTAGACCAACCCATCCAGTTGGGACCGTTCTGGAAATTCTCCGTACGCTTCAGGATTCTGACTACCTTTGCAGGGTCCTCGCTGCTGTACGACTTCGCCACGCTCCAGACCCGGAGGTCGCCATCATTGGTCTGTACAGCCAACATGTCCGACTTCTGGCGAGAAGACGACGCATGCCACGCAAGGTTGACAATCGGTGAAGGTGCCCTCGATGTGCTCAGATTGTGTAGAATTGTGAACCTCGGCTGCAGCGTAGCAACTAAGAGGGAGCCATTTTGGTACCTTGATATGAGTTAGTCTGGTGGCGTCCCACAAGTTACACGGGATAATTTAGGGAGGCAGAAAGGTGAAGAGCTTACCCAATGGCAAAGGTCCTGCAATCGGCTGCCGGAGCAAGAGCTGTTATTGGGATCTGATCAATTGTTCGTGCAGAGATATGCTCGGAGGTAGTTGGCTCAAAGAGAATCACATTTCCTTGTACGTTGCCTGCAGTCGTAATATTAGTCAGGGGCTATCATAGGAATGATATTGGGAGGCTTTACCAAATGCGACGTTTCCGTTCCGCATCCAAGCTGCACAAGTGAGATTCTCATACGAGGCAAACCGAGCAACTTCGTCCCCAGTCATCAAGTCCCAAACAATTGCGGTCATCTCGGCATCGTAACTAACGACCAATCGTCCCGCGCCAATATCGCTTTGCGTGTCCACGGCCAACAACTGTACCTCTGCCGAATGGCGTGAAAATCGCCTCTCAATCGTCAAGCTGTCATGATGCGCAACAACTACCGAGTTACCCTCTATCCAGACTGTTAGTTGGCATATAAATAGTTATGGGGTATATTCTTTCACTCACGTCCATATAGCAGCATCGAAGCTGTTGCAGCGGTTGGGTCGAAGTATCTGACGAGAGCAGTTGGCGATGTGGTGAAATCTCTTAGCTCGGGGGTTGCTTTTCCCTTCCTCGAAGAACGCCCGGCCGAGCTCGTGGATGTGTTGTGATGCCTCGGCATCGTCTGGTAGTTCGAGGACGACATCGCTGTGTTGGTCGCCTGCCGGCATGTTAACGTCACGGTACTGTGACAGCTAGAATATGTTCGGGCAATATAAACAAATTGGGGCCGGGGGAAGCTCTTGTAAATCCGGGCTGGAGCGCAAACCCGAGTAAGACAACTTACCTCAACTTGCGTGTATATCCGCGAGACAGTACTCCCAATATCCAGGCAAGCGGGGGCGCTACACAATTCGGCCCCCGAACATCACACGCAACACCTGAGCCTGCCCGTTCCCGGATTCGTCGTTCCTTCCGTGTTCCGCGTGCCAGAGCTATGGAGTCGATCCCACGAGAACGAAGACGCGCAATTCGGCCGGAGACGGTGTGTCAAGTTTCACGATAGCACGCTGCTATGTTGCGCCGGCTGGGTGCTGCTCCTGTCTCTCTTTGGAACGCTAGAAGAAGGTTGTAGGAGGTTAGAAGTTGGAAAAAAAGAAGGCCCAGAGGCGGAAAGGACCAGGTATGTCGCACAGAGGCGTGTTAATCCGATTATTTCCTCGTGGGAGCGTGCTACGGTAGCGGCAGTGTCACAATGTTTCAATCAGACTACGTTGGAGAGGCGCTTGTCTGTTGCATCAGATCCTGGATTAGACGGTTCGGGATCGTATACAGGAAAAAGGGTCGGCTTGGAGGCGAAGAAGTAGAGAAATAGCACTCCAGGTCGAGCTCGGGGATTTGAGAGAGCAAATAAGACGTGTATCGCCTGTCCAGAGGTCCAGCGCCTAAAGAGGAGTTGTTCTGAGCTCTCAATGGCCCAGATCGCAAATACTAACGTAGTAAAGAACCGAGCGGCCATATAGCGGATACGGGTCCGGCTAATCCTAGGTCTACATACATTGGCAGTCTCTCGCAGGGGTCTGGTCAGCCATCGCCTGCCGACTGGACAGGGGATAGTTCAGGGTAGCAAGGTGATCGAATCGTCGTCGATACAGTAGTGCGATGGATCATGCAAGACAGGGAAGGGCGGAAGGGTACAGTACATCGATGAGTACCTTGATATAATTAGCCTCACTTCTTTTTTTTCTTCCTTTACACTCGTTTGATGTGTATTGTGGCTCGTTCAGCATCGCCACTTGGCCGGAGGCTGGGAATAGCCATATATGCAGATTATAGATATTAGACCGGGGAACGGGTCGCATAAGTTTTTGCGGCATTGATCATGCATTTGCAGGTTCTGAGGTGCATTGGGGTCCACGGGAGGAAGACTTTCCAGCACAGCGTCCTCGGATTTTAGCCCCAGCTTTTCTCCAAACTCGGGGGCGGGTTTGAGGTTGAAAAGCGCATCCTACAGCAAGCAGCAAGCAGCAAGCAACAATGAGGCGTCGAGAAATGTGCAAGTACCTGTACATGTGCGTAGCATGGAGCATGGCTGTGGAAAAGTGGCTACCACGTTGTATGGCCAGCATCGCTTCGAAGGCTGGAAGGGCATGAAATGTGAAGTTGCTAGTTTAGGTATGCCCAAGACTCATTTGGTTGTTTTTCTTTACAGGTAAAGGGGAAGGCTAGCTAGCGGTGACATGTGGTTGGGTAGAGGGGGGAGACAGGTAAGTGGGTTCCTGATGTTAGCATGGACAAGATGGACAAGTGAGAAGGATGTTGACGAACGTCGTCCCTCGAAGTAGCGCCGATTGTGGTGAAAGGGCGGTTACGGACGGGGATTGGTCCGTCGCCGGCAAGGGGTCCTGAAGCCGGGCGGGATGATTGGCTATAGTGCGTCTACTATGGCTTGGCGCGGCGGTAAAAGAGAGTGACGAGGAACTTCGTTGGCTGACGGATGCAAGGGTTGATTCGACATTATCTTTAAGGTTATCCCCCTGAACGATACCTAAGCCTGCTACGGAATACCTAACCCGCTAACCTCCCAAAAAACTGTGTACAGTACTTGGTACATGAGATCTCTCGACAGAGCTACTTCCTTTACGTACTATGGTGTTTGGGGTTAGTTTAAATACATTGTTATGTCAATGGCGCTTGCAAGGGTCGAAATTTAGCGTTACAGGGGAAAAAAAAGATACTTTACACCTGGGAGCCGAAGATATTTCCGCTCCGTTGGTCAGTGCCACGCCTGTAAGATACCTGACAGTGTATTAAAATTAAAGCCTGCAACCATAGTATTATGCTTTCTTATATTTCTATTATTACCTACGGAGAATCTGAGCATTTATCTCTTTCCTCCCTTTTTTACCTTCTCCACTTGCTCCCTGCTTTTCATCCTGCAAACCCCATCTTTTCAAGGGCGATTCATAGGCGAGAGGATACCTTCCAGTATAAGTCATGACTTGCCCCACCACGCAAAGATAGATGATCGTCTCACGCGCACATACAGACGGACAACGCAGCACAGGATATCGTGGCTTTCGTTTCCTCACCGATGGATACCGACATCCTGTCCACGTTACCTCACGTGTTGTACGCATTTCTTGCTTCTTGCGCGCGCTCTCAACCTGGAACCAGGGACCAGGGCAATACGGCGTCTGATGCCGTGCTGCCGGCACCAATCGCTGACCGGAGCCGGAGCTGTCGCTAAGGAATGGGTAGAGGTTGTGAGGTTGCTCAAAATTGCAATGGCAGGAAGATGGGGAAGGTCGAGGCTGGTAGCAGCTAAGACCCGAACTCGATCAGGAAAAACAGTTAGATTTCGAATATGCATACATATTATCTCATTACGACAGATGCATCAGATGCACGAGATGCACAGACGTGTCAGCAGCATGTTACCTAGCTTCTAGTCCTTCACATCTACCTAGTGTAAGTCAGGAAGCGAGATCTCTGAGATTTGCATAAGCAATGCGCGGATGGCATACATTAGGTATGTGTGCATTGATAAAGTCTCAAGTGTTATCTGTTATCTGAGAAATCCTTCAGCAACCAGCAACAATGGAACCTAGGTACCAGGAGGTAGCCGTCAACTCGTCGCATGTTGGCATGTCCCGATTCCGGTCAGCACATGCCAGTCGTATGTTTTTATAATTAACATTTCACAAAGCTGCGTAGATCTCTAACCTATCGGTTTTAATAGTAGATGGCCCTCAACCTGCACTCGTCGTTGAAACCGGGGCATCTGTACCACAGACATCGTCAAGTACATAGGATGTACGTACTTTATCTGAAATGCCTCATGATTAGCAGGGAGATCGTATTCTCCAGCCATTGTATCCCTGTGCCGGTTCGGGGTTTGCATGTTGTCGCGCATTAGGAGCTTTTTCTTCTCATGTTCATGTCGACCCCGCGGCCGCGACGAGGGCGGCCTGCATTAGTATTTTGCAACTACCTAACCTACATGGTAGAAGCAGCTAACCTACTATGTAGGTAGACTTATCAGATACATCAGATACCAGCCTCATTTCGAGCCGGCCGATTACGCATCTTCCTCTCCCTCTAGTTCCAGGTCCCTTGCATTGTCATACCCAAGATACGATGCAAGCCAAGGGGCATGGGAAGTAGTTACAACGCAGCTACTTTACCTATCGAACGGTATCCCCTTTCCACTGCGGTTCTCACTACGGCTTTTTCTCTTGATCGTGCTGAAGATGCCACCTACCCTCCATAACACTGTTCGCATCAGTACGACCCAAGGAATTGACGACATGTCAATGGTGGAATCGAGCGATATAAAACGAAATGACAGATGCTACTCTCGCGTTCCAAAGTTATCTCCATATGGGCTGAAATAGTTGGAGAAGTACCTACTGGTACCTCCCCTTATCCTACACTAGCGAACCTGAACCGCTCAAGCTTCCATTCATTATGTGTATTCCAAGTTTAGGTATGCAAGCCATAAAGACGGGAAAGGGTCCTTGCTTCGGCTACGTCCCGTTCCAACCACTTAACTGAGACGGACCGGGCGGGATCTTCATCTAGATGGATCGCGGGTTGGCTGCTGAGCATGGCCCATTATTCAATTGTTGGCGTCGGCGTTGATGAACAAAGGCATTCGAACATTCCAGCCACTCTGCCACTCAGCACCCCAGAGCACCCCCTTGCCTGATCGTCGATGAGGTGATGGCTGAAAAAGCACGGACCTCCTGTAACGGCTTATCCACCCTGAATATCCAGAATATTACACGCGGGGGACCTCCGGGACTTCGTCACTGCTCTCTGGAATGGGGATTTGTGTGCATCTCATCTCGTAACCCCAGCACAAGAAAATAGCTACACGATGGCTGACCTCTTCCGCGCTTGCTCGTCCTATAAACTCTACTTGACTGGTATTTCAGGCAGAGGCTTGGGTCTGGTGACTTCACGCTGGTCTGACCAGAGCAAGCCCCGTCGTATAATAGGCTCAGGTTCTGTTCCGTACCCGTCATGATAGAGGTCGCTGTTAGCGTAAGATAATGGGCGCCACTTCGTGGTTAAATCCTCGTAACGCAGATGTATCCGACTTAGGTGTCAGGGTGTGGGGTACATATTGCCCACTTGAGTCCCGAAAGCTGCTACAATCAACGATCAACACAAGATCAACGGACTCAAAGCCTCGGCCACACAATCAGATGTCCCGAATAAAGGAGTCAGGCGTCAGAGGAGAGTGTCGCGGCGGTCAAGAACCAACTAACGCAAGCCGGACAGCGACAAATGACAGTCGGCCAACGAGACGTGCCTAGATAATTGGTGATCGCCACTCTCTCACGCGGCCATTCCCAATCCCCCACATGGACTCAACTCTCAACTTCCAAAGTTGGGCATTGGATTTGGGGGACTCTCCCCATTTCGAGCTGTCTTTCACCAGCACCAGCCAGACAGCTTGACGGTTTCCACAACCTTCTTAGAACATTCCAACTACATGTGGTCCCCAGCAAGCTATGCGCTCTGATCTCATAATGGCTAACCGCCGTCCCGGCTTTCTGGTCTACTCGCGAATCCACTACTAGATGACTATTCGACAAGCACTCACCGACACGCGCACACAAACTACCCCACCATCAAGCAATCACAACGATAGTGTGATGAATCACAGCCGAGACAGTTCATGGTAGGGTAAGGTTAGGTTGCTTCGAGTTAGGGCAAGGGCTTTTCTCACATCCACACAATTTCCCCCTTGTGCGGCAGACTGGCAGACAGATCTAACTCAATGGGAGAAAGAAGGTCATCGACTCCGGACAGATGGTTCGCGGCGCTTGCCCTACACACATTCTGGTCTGCGTGCCAATGTTCGTCTAAGCTGATCGTCGCACTTCCCGCCAGTCCCGTCTTGCGACGATCATCGCAATTCTAAACTTAACCTGTCAGCTGATAATCCCGAGTGGTTTGAAATATCGGACATCCTCCGCATTTCAAGTTCCAACAATAGCAACCTACCTGTAGGTACATAATATTCTGCTGACCGAAAACCCTCCGAAGATAATAACTGAATTTCGAATGCGATTTTCTTTTTACTAATTGAAGACTCATTTTACAATCACAAGATACTCATGATATTGAGGATTTAAGATTTGATTTGGTATTAGATTCGTTTCTGAGACTTCGTATTACCAGGCCTATTGCGCCTCTATCACACCTTTCTTCATCCTCCTCCCAGACATTGGTCCATTTGACCATTTGACTCAACTGCCCGTAGCATGTAACCAACAAGAAGCCAGCCAATTGGCTGCAGCCCGGATGGGATATTTCGTGCAACTCTCAACCTGTGACTCCCGGCCAATCGCATCAGCAAAGCCCGAAACCCCGGGTCATCCGCTGTGACTTTGGTTCTCTCGGTCCTCTCTAGGTTATTCTCTTTCGCGACCCCTCTTCCCCGAAAAGAAGCTATCCCACTAGGCCGCACTAATGCAAGCTCTTCCATTCCTCACTGCCCAATCCATCTTCACCGCCAGACATGCCACCAACAAAAGAATATGCACAACCCTGCTCGGAGAAGCCTCTGGGTGTGTCGGTGTGTAAATGTGCGCGCGCGGATCCTCCGCTCCCCAGCGGTCCGGATTTCTTCCTCTTTCATTCCGCAGTTGCCGTTCGTATTTCCCAACCCGATCTATTCCGAAGGAGAAGGTTCCCGTAGTGTAGATTTGCCAGGCGCCTCAATATCCGGCGTGGTGCTATCGTGATGGGTTGCAATCTGCGTAGGGCACTCCTCTACATCTCCGCGTATTTCGTCGCGTCGTCTGAATGGCGACCGACTTCGTAAAGGGGGTTTGGGGTATCATGGGTGGGTATCTGGGGGTATATCATAATAATTCATAATCGTAAATCCGTACTCTGTGCGCGCGACAGTCAGCGTTTGATGTGATCGTGAGATGCTTGTGCCCAAGGGAGCTTTGCTTACCATTAATATTGTTGCACACTCGACTGTCCCGAGGTCCGCTCACTCGCCGGCCTCGGTGATGGCGTCCAGATGGGTAGACTTGGACTTGGGGCTGCCTTTCTTCGAAGAGCTGCCGCTGCTGCGACGCTGCTTCTTGAACTGCTGGCGGCGGCGCTCCTTCTCGCTGAGAAGGAACTTGATGGCCTCGCGCTGCATGGCCATTTGGTCGCGCTGCATCTGCAGCATGTTGACCTCGTTGGCGACCATGTGGGCGTGGGGCGACGTGGGCGTGGCGCTGCCCGAGCTCGAGACCGAGTGCGAGTCGTCCTCGTAGCTGTCGCAGGGAAACAGGTCGTCGTCCGACAGGTACGACGTCGCGCGCTCCTGGTTCGAGGATTCGTGGAGCGATGATCGCTGGGGCCACGAGGGAAACGCGCAGCTCGCGCTGTAGCTGTAGCTCGAGCCCATGGGTGGTGATGATAGGTAGCTGCTGGTCGGGATCTCCATCGGCGACGCGGCGGAGCTCATGGAGCTGTAGGAGCCGTACGGGCTATACATTCTTTCTGTGGTACGGTATATCTCTTTTCCTTGATCGGTATTCGTATTGTGAAGACGAGTTTCCTCCAAGCCTGCTTTACGCGTGTGAATCGCGGGTGGTAATGTCAGTGAGAGCAGGTGAAACAGTCGACAATGTCGCGTAGCTTAAGTAAAGCGAAGTTGTCAACGGTGATATCTGACGAGGGGTAGATAGAATAATATTATGTATTACTGCTCTAAGGCTATTGTAGATTGTATCTGGGGAAATCAAGTATGGGGGATCGAAGGCATGGGATCGGAGCGCATGGGGAGGCCATGAGAACATATATATAACCAGGAGCGGTAGGAGAGGTGTGTGTGTGTGTGCCGGTGCCGCGTACGTGGTGCTAAGTGGTGGTGTACAATGGATGATTCATGGCCGCAACGGAGGCAACAGGCTTCTGACTATTGTTACATGCCCTATTTTCCAGTTTCCTCGCTTCCCCCACGTAAAATTATCCTAGCAGACCGCTTGTCAGGATGCGGGCGAAAGGGGGGTGTGGCCCGGGAGGCAGGGAAAGTAGAAGCTAGGGAAGGACGGACAGAAACTGAGAGACAGGGGGTACATTGTCGACCACCAAGTCAGCCTAGACCGCCTTGACAGAGTCAGCTTTGAAACCCCCATTCCGGAGCCCATTTACAGGGCCGTCTGCCATTCCCCGAAGTGCCCCGACCAATCACCCCTCGCCAGAAAGGTCACAGCTCGACACCGCCAGAACTGACCCTACCTTTTCTTTCCTTGTTTCCCACCTTACGGCGCAGACTAGGTGAGACGATACGGATCCGTATGTACGTCCTGTATGTAGGTATGTATGTGCCTTCGTATGTGTGTATATACGTGTTAAACACATCGCTGGCAACATGCTGTTGGGCTTCATCTCTTCTTCCCCGGCCTGCTTGCCTCGTTGCGCCTTCGCTTTGCTCAACCGTCCCCACACACTAGAATAGGCAGTGTGAAGGAAGAATCAGAGCCAGACCGCGGGACTTGTCCCATGCAAGGCTCCATCGAACAAGGTCCAAAGTCCAAGGTCCAAGGTCCAAGGATCCGTGGAAATGATGACGATCAGGGTTCGACACGTCCCACTCTGGACACTTGGACTCTGTTATCCGACTGCCGCGGCCGGGTCTATCTCCCGCATTTCATACTACCACATACTATGTATGTGTAGCACATAGCAATCCCAGCATCCTAGCCTAGTAGAGCCCGGTGTTCAGGTTACGAATAAGATTCTTATCCCCAGGTTACAGTAAGCCGTAACCCGTTAACGGTTCTGGGAAGCTGGGGATGGGAGGTACCGAGATACCGTCAGGATAATATTGCGTCGTAGCAGGCTGATTACTGCAAAGTAAAGTAATATACCACTTACAAAATGTGCCATATCCCAATGCGGCAGGATGCAAATTCCCTTGGATTCCCTTGGCGGGCTTTATTCAGACGAAACAATGTGGTAGTGTAGCGGACAGATGCCGAAACTCGCAGTTTCATTCCTGACTTCCTGACGGCTACGGACTTTTGCAATTCCCATTCCTGCCCTGCCGAACCCCCGTTCGTGCCTTCGTGCTTCACGTATAGGGTTTAGGTGTTAGACTTGGGGAGGCATCGGGAGGAAATGGTGGAAGATGTATTCGTCACATAATTATTCCTTACTATTCTAGTTACTACATGCCACGCAAACCAAACAGATCGGTCCAACTCAAAAGTTGTGACGAAGGGGGCGTATTCCTCTGTTTCTCCTTGGTTGGCCTTCGGGCACCCCTTCACCTTGGGCAGGAGGACAGGAGTCAAAACGGGGGACGTTCCCAGACCGTTCCGCTAGCTTGCATTGGTCTGCGTTCGCTTGACTGCTTCATTTGCTGTCCAAAAATTCAATAATAGTCAATGTCTAATAAAGTCCCCCTGGCTATATTATCTTTTTTTTTTTTCTGATTTGGCAATGGTGCTTTCCCCCCGGCTTCAACTATTCCAGCCGACGGCGGTATATTGGAAAAGCACCCGCTGGACCCTCGGGATTCGACAGGGTTCCATTAGATTTCGAAATCTATTATTCCTAGATGACGAGGTAGTAGTTTGCCTTTGGGTTACTTCCTGGCTTAACGGCGACGATATTGATGATGACGCTATTTTGCCGTGCAGTGTATCTAATTTCGCAACTGACTTCCTCTGCGCCACGGATCCGGTCAGCAGCGCCAGCGGGCTGGGCTATCTCGTTGGCTAACAGGCGCGAGGAAAAGGTGAGTTGGCTGACCTCGCATTTTCGTTATATTGGCCAATAACGGCGTATGTCTTGACCGCTTCGTCGAGCAGCGATGCGTATAGGTGGGATTAAGTGTTTAGCGCGTCGGATTACATACAGTCCGGCGTTTGATTTTGTGCCTAATAGTGTGTGTGCGTGAGAAATCCCAAATCCCAAATCCCAATCCCCAATGTCGAGATCTCGTAATCCAAAGGACCATTTACGATCCTGAAATGAGTCAGACGCAACACAGAAATTTGACGATGCCTACGTACGCCCTTGTAGGATATCTTGGAATTGTATGTGTATCTGCGCTGTGTGCCCATGACAGCTATCCTACGTCCGTAGCCAACAGGATCCGACTCGTCCAACCAGCTCGCTCCATCCCATTCAAGTTTCTGATTGCAAGACATATGCTTACAAACTTGATTGTTTGATTGATTCGGGATCCTACTTGTTATTAGATGGCGACACCGTTGGTGAGCTTCTCTTTTACACGACGATGTCCGGATCTCCTCATAGCTGTGGGTAATGAGTAGCGCATACAATCCCGTTTAATCATTACGTGTCCTACCAACCTCCGTGAACGGTAGGTGTATAACCGGGACAGTGCCTTGATAGGCAGTCAACATGTGCATGTACGTAGACTATGTTGTGCGAATATTAGGTACATACATTGATACATACCTTACTACACACCAACTTGCAAAACCTGGGGTCATACGGAATATTGAGTATATGTTGTGAAGCGCGTGTTGTGTGTGTTACCGCTTCATCTTTAGTCCTACCAGAAGCCAGGTAACAAACCGAAACAAAAGTCAATAGGGTTGCAGCGTCGCAATAGGGGAGATTCTAGAAAGATATTAGCACCCACATTGACCGCCTCGTATTGCAGCTGCCGGTACCCATTAGGGTCTAATGGGGTGTAATGGGTATTAGGGGGGAAATCTCTGGCTCTGGGGTTTCTCGCGGTCGAATAGCTCAACATTCCCGAGTCACCACCGACCTGTCAGGGGAAAAGATCACCATGTCCACCCCAGATTTTCCGGGTTTTCTGATCTGGGAAATCGAGACAAGACGGTGTGGAGGGTGCCGTCGATCCAATGGAGTTTAGTCGGCATTAGTTGGTACTATGTCAAAAGGGCCGCAGAGCCTAGGTTAGATGTTTTGCCCGCGCAACCCGTTGGTTTAAAGAGGTCCATGTAGATCACCGCCTTTTTCAAGATTCGGATATGACTCGCGAGGATTTTAGCGCTACTGTTTTCTTTCGCGTCGAATCAACGCGACGGCCGCGAATCCCTTCGTGGGAACACTCTTCCGAAAATTTGACCGGCACCAACGAATTAAAAAGGAAAAAAATGAAATACTCCAGGCGCCACACGGTTTCTCAATGTTACAGGTCTCCTCGGCTCGCTAGCCACTAGCCACGCCGTGGAATAACCGAAGCTGTTGGCACAAGATTGAAATCATTGGCGGTAGGTCGGACCAATACATCGGGTTACGATGACGATGACGGTCTCATAAATCGCGATGCAAGCTAAACGAGACGAGATCAAGGAATTTACCGGATCTCACTCGTATCCGTCATTATCCGCACGCTCCCGAATCAGTCACCAGGAATAGACACACGGCTGCCTGGAAAGCCGTCATCTAGAAGACTCATATGTTTGCCATGTGTAACGGGAAAACGAGGCGCAAGCTGTGAGAGGCAGCGTGGCGATCATTTCAATTTGAGCAGTGACAGAGTGGCTAGGGTACAGCAAGGCTCGGCAGATCCTAAATTTGTCAACCCCGTGAATATCCCCGATACTACCGTAGGTACCGCAATGGCAGTTTTGAACGTTCAAACTCAATCAATCTCTAATCTCGCTTCCATCCGGTCTTTCTTGTTACCATCGAATCGGAACACAGCTACGTCTCAACTACTGCTCGTGCCCGCACTATGGCTTATTGGCATGGGTAAAAGGCACCCAAGAGACATCGATATTGTCGATATCGAAGTGATCAACTCGCGAAATGCCTTTTAGTGGAAGTCGATTGATGTTATGCAGCCAAGCTGTTGGATGATAAGCCTTACAGACAGATGCCCCCCCCTTGCTACCACACTGACGGAGATCTCAAAACGCGGCCCCATGCAGCTCACCCATGCAGCTCATAGACAGTCTCATCCTAAAACCTCATCCCAGATTAGCAGGTGAAAGTTGAGATTCCTTGGATAGGTATCTTGAAGGGTGTTATCGGTTACTAAGGCACATGCGTTCCCGTAATTTCAAGCTGCTGAAGACCCCCAGGATCCAAGACCCTTAACCCCCAAACTTTATGGGGGTAAGCCCAGGTGTAAGCAAGCACGCAAGGCAAGGTAAGCACGAAGAGATTATCTTTATCTACGCCGGAGTTTCTCGTGTAACTCCCGGGTCTTAGTCAGAGAGTCTTCTCCGCGTGCCACAAGTAGACGTTCCGGTGGCCGGCTTCGTGAGATTTTAGTTATTGAGAAGACCGGGGACAATGTTCGGCAGGATTCCCGTACAGGATCCCGTTCAATAAATTGTTCAACACTTTACTCTGACCCTACTCTGCCACGGCTTCACCCAACATGCATTCCGGCACATGGGGCTCTCTCAAGGCGAAACACCGCTCGCGACTAGGTACGTCATCACAATATACCAAGATTCGAGGAAGCTAATTAAAAACGACGTCACATCTTGTGTGGACTATATGTTTCCTTTCGGTTCACTTGGACTAATCCACCCCTACATCAGCTATTCAGTGGGCGGTATATAGGAATCGGCCCTTACGGTGACCCCGTGTGCAGCCGGCGACGGGAAGTGTGGAGTACGGGAACATGGACAGGACAGACATCTGTTTGACTAGGTAATCATTAGGTTAAAAGTGTAAGAGAGTATTTAAAATTCTGACGAGACATATCGAATCATCCGCAGCCCCGATGTTGCCCTCGCCAAATATTGACAAAGTGTGCCACAATCCTCGCTTCTCTGCTTCATATATATGAAGCTGTCGCGAGCCTTTGTTCCGCGGTTCGTTCTACGGCATTAATATAATAAGGTTAACAGTTCCCCGGATTCGTGTTGAACCAAGTCCCGAGAGGAAGAGAAGACGAGATGTAACAATGCCTCCAACATTATATTGCGATTTTCACCTATCGTGTCTATTTCTCTAGCGCGAGGGTTCGGGAGTTTAGTGATGTAGTATCCCACCGCGGACGCGTGGATAGTGGTTATGGGTCAAATTGGTAAGATTCATTTCCTGTGCGGTCGAGTTTGCAGGTATCGTTACTCCTACGAGACAAGGCGACGACGTGGGAGGATGGCCAATTTCGCGCATTTTTACCAGTTCACAATGCTCAGTCAGCAGACACCAATACCAGCGGTCATCGGTCATCAGTCACCATTCATCGGATTACAAGCATCCCCAACGCCCCGTGGTGCCGGATATCTCCAGTCACATCCCCCCTATCTTCTCAATTTCCGACAGCTCAGTACACGGCGGCCATTGTTAATTCTTGCACTTTGATCAGACACAAACAGGCCTTAAATTCTTAGCAGGTATCGGAAGGTCGCCAATCTGACAACGATCTCTAACCCCGGGCTTTGTCCAACACACCTTCGTTGCTTTGCGATCTACGCCAAGCACCAAAGCGAGCCATCCTTGGTCGAATCACATCTCTCTTATAGCTATCCCACCCTTATTACATGTGATAGCACCCGTGGATTGGTTTTCGTTACTAGGCCTAGAATCCGTCACGATAGTAAGTTGCACAGGAAAGACAATCCGGACTGGGCCATAATTCGCATATGGTATGGTGCATGAGAGGGGGAGACGCAGCATTTTCTACTACCTCTATGGCGTCGTTCCGCCATCGCCAGGGTGGTCGATGGTCGTCGCTCCAAGAGTCTCGACGCGAGGGCTATTTCTCGCTTAGGGTTCCAATGGCTGACTTGCGTGCGTGCTGCAGCTCGGAAGCAAAAAAAAAAAAAAGCTGCACGGACAATGTTGCAGAATTACGACCCTCTTACGATGGTGCAGCGAAAGGCGTTGAGGCCCAATGGTCGAACAAGTTCCTCATTCCTCGACAGGGGCAAGTGTGTGTTCGTTGTCCGTTCAAAATACCTGCCCCTAACCCCTGCACCAAGCAGAACACCCCCGTAGCCGCCATCGTGGGCGCATCGCGGACTTACTTGACAGGTTCGTTGCAGATTCGAAATGCGCACTCTACATCTACCTCAAACTTGAAGGAGGAAAGCATCCAGCTTTTAATGGCTAGCTTGCCCGCACTCCCTTCGCTTCCTGTCCCTGCTTTCGTGGAAGTGCTTCCGGCTTGCAGCTAAGGCAAGCCTAGATGCGCCTTGTCGTCTATTCGACTTCTATTTCATGATAATGATGTTATATTCCCCCGACAACGGCTGCAGCACCGACAAACGTGGCAGGCCACCACCCGCGGCCACGATGGCTTCGAATCACCTACATTTGATTTGCGCCAGCACGTAATGTGGAGGCACACTCAAGCTTTTTCTTCTTAATTCTCCTTTTCGTCTCGTAGCAGTCGGCGGTATGCGACGCACCGAGGATCAATCACACTTCTTCCGACATGCTCGCTTGCCCCGTGGGTGTTCGAGGATAAGGAAGGTAAGTAAGCCCGCCCATTGACCAATTGACCCGGTCGCCAGCTTCATCGGAAGTGACGAAGGGGATCGAGAAGTTTCGACATCCCCATAGATAGGAAGATATCACGATAGATTAGGAGGGTGAGGAAGTAAGTAATGGGCAATAGATTGCGACACAACTTTTCTTCGGGAGGCCTTTGACTCGGTTGAGCGAGGCGCGCCTGTTCTCCTTCGCTCCCACGCTGTGCTTATAGGTTTCAAACGACCGAGCGCAGCGAGACCATTGACTTTGGGGCGCTGATTCGCCCGCCCTGATTAGCCAGTCGAGCCAGTCCCAAGCTGCCTAGCTGCCTAGCTGTCTAGCTTAACTCCGCGGTGTGATGTGATTGTGACGAATCTCTGCTAAGACCGGCACATGACCGTCGCGACCGCCCAACCACACCCGCGGACCGCCGAGCCGCAAAAGCACGAGCGTCTCACGCCCGCTCCACTCGCGGCCGAAGTGATTTCCACATGCGGGAGTCACGTACTCAGACTTCGCTGCCTGTTACGGGATTGGCTCACCAGAGAAGTCAAGTGTTGCAGAACTTATCCTATACCACATTAAGTACCGACATAGCTACGTGATTAAGTGATGACGGATCTAGCTCGAAGGAATGTTACTCGCCTCTATCGATAGGACCTTAAGATGTTCTGCTATAGACTTTTTTATGCGCCTCGGGCAATGTGATGAGGGGAAGCCGACTTTGACACCTTGCTTAGCTGTTTATCTAGTTTACGAGACTATATTAGCTATAATAAAATTCCCATCATGTCGTACAATAGCTTTAGACAAAGAAGTGAACAAGAATCATAGGTTAGAGAATAAGATCACGAGTTGGAACGTAAGCGATTTCCCGTTACCATACACGTTTTAGACTATATCAATTGGTTGGCGGGCTAGATGCGATAACAGTTCTAGCAGAAAAGGGGCTGAGGTGGTATTTGAAACTATACGTAACATAGCATTTGCTTCGTCGAGTGTACGAAATATTGCATTCATGCCGGTTTATTTCATAGGCTTGCGATATATTTTCATACTCGGCTCATAGACGCAACCCAGCATGTGTTATGAGTATCTACCTCTCGTGATCATGAACTAGTCATACTGTACTTTGACAGAGACAATGATACTCTTACAACGCTATCTAAGTAAAACAGGCTTCATAGCCGTTCGATCATTTGTATTAGAGTACTTCATCCTTTCTTTTCTTGTTGAACGTAAGAATGTCAGTAGCGGTCTATATGACTCTAATCTCTTACGCTCTTGAGCCAATGCATTGTCGCTTGAATGGATCTCGGGCAAGATATATCATATCTCCCATTCGGGCACCATAAGAAGATAAGTGTCAGAAGTCCATTCCAAGCCTTATAACCTTATAGCAAGAGCTCCAACGGTTGAGTAGCTGATCACATAATTCAAGACATATGTATTTAGAGGTAGGAGACAAGAGAAAATGGTCTAAGAATTAGAGAAATAGGTTAAGATCCAAAACCTATCCACGTCAATGGACTGGCTTTTTGAGAGCTACTAATGGCATCTCGCTCTTGTGGCCATCGCTCGGTTTCACGTATCCTCCACGGAGTCCCAAGTAAAACTCTTTCAGAATCGTCATGCATAGTGTATCATAGAATCCAGCAAGTATGATATGAGACAAGCTAGCTCCATGAGGATAACTGAAAATAGTACAAAAAAGAAAGAGAAGAGGAAAACAGTGGCCTCACTCAGTATCAATCAGAGAACCTCCGGACTACGAGCCCAGCGCGCTTCCGTTGCGCCATGAAAATCTTTGTCCCTAGGTAGTTTTGGTGTTTGCTAAAAACTGACGGTACTCGAGTATATACCTAATACAAGACAAGTAAGTCTCGAAGGAATGAGCTTCGAGGGCAGGAGCGTACCTAGGCAACTACAGGAGAGCTATTAGGAGACTGCAGTACGACTTGGACTTTAACGCGTAGTGATAGATGAAGCGTAGCTAATGGCTCTAGGGTAGAAGAATATATAGTAACTCACCATGCTGAGATGGTTACGGTTCATACTTCGTAATAATTTTAGTTCTTAGCCTTGACAAAGGAACAGACTGGTTCCTTTGTATAGTCTCCTTTGTACTGATATATTGATATGTCTTCACACAAAAATGGCCGACGGCATATTCTCATCTTTGGTGGATCACTTGATACGAATTCACGGATTCATATGTGTAAACTCTTGCGAACTCTGACATTTCATTAAACCTATCATCCCAGTCTGCGCATGTGCTACGTTCACGAAAAAGTTCAAGTAACGTCTCCTTTCGAACGTATTTTCCCTTAGCTACCCCCTTTAGTGCAATGTTCAGGTAAGTCATACAGCCTTTCGAAATACCTAGGTAGGTAGACAAGTTAAAGCGAACTGCAGGTACCTTCTAAGCACTCCACTTATGTAAACTTTCAGACACCTCCTTCCTGCTATGGGAACCCAACCACTCCTTCCCGAGCTACATTACTTTTCGTCGCCCATCAGCTGTACAAATGCCATCGTTGTTTCCATACATCCTCACAGTCCAGCGAGCCCAGTTCGAAATAAGCATGCCACGAAGTTACTTAGCAGTGTTCGCGCCTCCCGAGGCCGTCGTCGTAGAGGGCTTATTGCGGCCGGAGTAGTAATACTGCAGCTGTAGCTGTTGCTGCTGCTGCTGCTGCTGCTGCTGACTTGATTGAGACTGGCCCTGGTAGCCTGCATAGCCCTGGTCGAGAGGATGGACGGGCGGAGCGTGGTAGGGTTCCTCGCAAGGCCAGGCGGTGAGGAAGGCGCCGTCTCTCGAAGCCTTGGCGGCATCCGTGGCCGTCCAGGTGTAGGCGTGGTCGGCCGTGGTCGACGAGGTGGACTGCTGTGCTCTCGGGTATTGGCCTTGTGCCGAGACAGCGGCAGGGCGTCGCGGACGAGCCGACTTCTTGATGGCGTGAGGCATCTTGTATGTCTTTTCTCTGCAGACTTGACTTGTTTGAAGGTTTGGGTGTGAGATGAGGAATCCACTAGGCGAGAATTTCGTGATTGAAAAAAAAAAAAAAGAACTCTTAGGACATATGTTATGTGGCTTGGATGATGGCAGTAGAAGGTTGTTGGAATGGAAGAGTGAGGATACGGGAGAAGCTTTTATACTAGTCCCGGGAAAGAGAAGGAGCAGGAGAGATGGACCCAAGTTTCCAGACGAGTACGCGGCCAAGAGACACACGCTCTTCCTCCGCACTTTCTCCTGCCACATGTTGCAAGAAACTTCACGCCATCGAGACCCGGTAGACTGGGTCTGTTCTACGCCCCGCCAAACGGAAGTCTTCCCTCTTGGGGTCTTGAGTGACATACCCACCATATTAGATACATGTTGATCTAATTTTGATTAATATCTGGGGCGGGAACGAGGTGCTGGATCTTGGATCTCGCAGCTGGGGGACGCATTACCCGATCCCTGAGTCATGTCGGTGGACGTAGGAAGTGATACGGAGCCTCGCATATTTGACAAACGCTACCATTCGGCAGATTGATACGATCCACTAGACAAGGGGATGCGGGAGGCAGCCAGAAATAGAAATGGGTTTTGGCAAGGAGAGGGATATCGGGCAGAGACAGATGCACGTAAATATTGTTTTCAGTTCTATACTACCGTGTGGCAAGACATCTTACCCGGGGCTCAAGGAGACTCACTGACGACGAACACCCATGTGAGACTAGTTAGAGACTCGCAGTTCCGGAAACATGGCATGACCACTCACGTACTGCATAGGAGGTTGCGCCGCCCAGCTTGCCGAGATCCAAGACACTCGCCGTGAACAATCACTTTTCTTCGTGGCCATAGGCTCAGCTCCGCGGGATGGGAAACACTGTGTAGCCGAATTGATATGGTCAAGTGTTCGGACCTTCGGGTTTTCAATGTGGCTGCTGTACGCGGCCGACTTTTTCATTAATATCCCGGTGTCATCATGCAGAAAAGGCTGCCTGATTACTTAATAATTCATCGTTTATCGGAGTCCAGCGTCAAGTACCAAAGTAACCTAACCTCGTAACTTGCCAATAGCTCGCCGGCTTCCGAAACACACCTGAACCGCATTACCACACTGCCAATTCTCTCCTATACGCCTGGGCACCTTTTTGGAAAGTTAACAGGACGAATGGTACTCGCACAAGGCAACCACGGAAGGGTTGGTGCGTTGCAGCTATTCGAGACTGTTTTACGCGGCTGCCTTGGTCGCAGGCTTCTCGTCCTTGGCCTCTTCTTCACCCTCCAGAGCCGGCATATCGTCATCGTCCGAGTCATCCTCTTCGTCTTCGGCACCGGGCATCATGTCACCACCGCCAAGCTTGGAGAAGTCAATGCCGCCGAAGTCGCCGCCACCACCTAAGCATCATCATTAGTTAGACTGCGTTGCACAATACCAAGTTTCAATCTTATAAAACATTTTGGCACATTGTCGAGGGGAGATCATCACATACCCATGCCTCCCATGCCTCCCATGCCTGGCATGCCACCTGTTAAAGTAGTGTTAGTTGCGGTAGTATAACGAGGAGAGCGTTCGGATGTAATGGGTATTATATGTTGTGGATTTGAAGAGGGAAACGAGGATATCATGGGAAACTGTGCGTGGGGTAGAGTTCACATACCCATGCCTCCGAACTGGGAGAAGTCTTCTTCGGGAGCTTCGTTCTGCTCGTCCTCGTCGACCCACTTGTCGAAGTCAGTCTTCACGAACTGGACCTTCTTAGCTTCCTTGAGAAGACGCGGCCAGTATTCATCGTTGAGTTCCTTCTTGCGCAGCTTCAGCTCGACATTGCGAGCAGTGTGGTGAACCTTGCTCTCGGCGGGGTCGATTTCCGCATAGAAGGCGATGTCGAGATGGTAGGTTTTCTTAAGTGTTTCCGAGTGGCCGGTGAAAGTCAACGTCGTGGGCTGGAGGTCGAGCTTCAAGTTCTCCTTGGGGACATCGGGAACCGAGATGGTGAGGTAGATGAAGTTCTTCTCGGGGTCAGTGTTGGAGGAGCGCTGGGCCCATAGAACTAGGAACAAATTTGTTAGCTTTGAAGAGCTTTTGATAGTTGGAATAATTGAGTTTGTGCAGCAAAAATTGAATGCTGTTGAGACGAAGGCCCCTGAAACAGCACGAAGCTGGGAATATGACGGTATTAGCAGGTATGGACTCACCTTCGGGAGTAACCTGCGACATGATGGATGTGTGTGTGTGTGTGTGTGTGTGTGGATGGTACGCAACAACAGATGATGTGAAAAGTGGGATGGAGGGGAAAAGGGATTCAGTCGATAGCTGATGAAGTTTATAAAGATGTCGACGAGCGCGGTAAATTTCTACCTTACTGGAACAGGTGGGAAGGGGGGAGAAGAAAAGCGGTGGAATTGAAAAAATCGCAAAATATGAGGCTGTTCCAGAAAGCTTAATGATGGCACCCCTCCTACTGACATCGAACCAGCACGAAAGCGGCGGAAGCAACGACAGGGCTGGATTTGCATGGGGGGTAGGGGTAGGTGCCTAGCGTCATCGGTTGCCGGTTTACACTGTAGAAGATGACTCCTAATTGGGCTTAGCCAAAGAGGCTGTACCTTCGTATCTCCAGCAATAGACACAACGATTGGCCTGGGGTACTCAACTAACGTGCCTATAGAAACTTCGATAGGCTCAAGTGGTTTCTTGGAGGAAAAAGCAAAAGGCAACACACATCAAGAAACAGTCATCTACCTGTAGGTACCTAGGTAGGTAGAGATGAAAAAAGCAAACACCATGGAAGCTAAAGATTCCTACCAGAATTGTTTTCTACAGGTTCCAGCATCTCGGTTTCATCTGCAAGAATATAGCTATATAATATTAAAGTTGCATTCGTTAATACGTTGTTCTATGCAAGTAATACAAAGAGGTAGGTATGGAGCGACACTAAACCGTACCCTCTGGAATGTCGCCGTTTGAAGTTTTGCCTACCTCCGTCGTATTTTAGGCACGTTTGCTAGCTCATGTAAAAGAGAAGCAGACGGGCACCGACATAGTACTTGATCATTTATGCGTATCTAGGTGCGTGCAGAGTATTCGGTGTGTCTCTGGTTCAAACTGCAGTTTTCATGTCTTAGTCTTAGCTTTTTAATTACCTATCTATCATTAAGGAATATGGCTTAATCTATATGTCAATATCCGTAGTTAAGCACGTGTGCCTGTCCATCATGGCCTCAGGGAAGCGGGTACGTTAGCACTGTGCCTTGGTATCGTCCACACCGGGCATTTAGCGGGGTTAGGCTGTTCCTGAAGGCCCCGTCCTGTCCGTCCCTCCTTGTCAGCCTAGACCAGCCGGCAACGTCATTAGATCGCATTAACTTGCATAGGTACCCAACTATCCCGTCTATTACTTCCAGTCAGCCAGTTCCAACCTATCCAACCCCACGGGTTGCTCTGCCAGATCCTCCCATCCGCTGTACCTCGGCAGGAGCTTGCCTTGTCGAGAGTCCCGTCGAAAATCAACACAAAATAGTACCAATTTCCCTTCCGCCTGCCAGGATGAGGGCTATAACGCAGTTATTTCACACCCCAACGCCCGATGAACAGGTGAGTAGATACAACACACCCTCTTCGACATTCCCTTCGAACTTGAGTCGCTACCGAACCCCTGGCTGACACGCGCCGACCTTGCCCAAACCAGATGCGAAAATGTAACGCTTTAATACGAACGAACCTCCGGAAGCTCGACCGCGATATTAGCCAAGTGAAGCAAGTCGAACTCAAGACCAAGAATCTGATCGTCCAGGCGGACCGGCGCGCGCAGCGGAACCCGGCGCAGGCGCGGCAGGCGGCGAAGGAGGCGCGGGACTTCGCGCGGGAGCTGATCCGGGTGCGGCGGACGTCGTCGCGGCTGGTCACCTCGAAGGCGCAGCTGTCGAGCGTGCAGATGCAGGTCAACGAGGCCTTCGCCGTGCGCAAGATCGAGGGCAGCATCCGCGCCAGCGTCGGCGTCATGAAGGACGTCAACTCCCTGATCAAGCTGCCCCAGCTGGCCGGGACCATGCAGCAGCTGTCGGTCGAGCTCATGAAGGCCGGCGTCATCGAGGAGATGATCGGCGAGAACCTACCCGTGGACGACGACATGCTGGAAGACGAGGAGGAGGAGGCCGAAGGGGAGGTCGATAAGGTGCTCGGCGAGATCCTCAAGGGCCGCATGGAGAAGACGGGCACGATGCCCAGCGCGCCGCTGCCCGCGCAGCCACAACCCGAACAGCCGCAGCTGGAAGAGGAGGAGGAGGACCAGGAGGCTATGATGGACCAGATGCGGAACAGATTGGAAGCTCTGAGGAGCTGAATGATCTTCGTCTTCCTGTCTAATGTTGGGTGGTTTTTTTATTCGTATCGGCGTTACGGAGTAGCATAACTGGATTACGACCACACATCCTCATCCTCGAATTGGGTAAGTGTGACTACTACTTTACTACAAATCGAGGAGCCTCCAATGTACAAGTTGCATACGAGATGGCTCCGAGGCGGATCTCGATACATGGCATTTTGGGATTTTATTATTTCATTATACATATTATAGAGCCGTCAAGGCCTAGAACCTTGGCTGCTACACCCAGAACGCATATTTAGATTACAACCTGTCTAACTTAGCGACATGAACTGGATGTATCTCTCGAGCTGCGATCTACTTCAGGGCTCTTGGTACTTATATACATGGAAACCCGAATGAACATCAATTGTTTATTTCAAGTTCCACCTTGGGGTAGTGGATGGAAGCCTGTCATGCCCTTGGTCTTCGGCAGTCCAGTCCCAACTCGACGCCGTAAATACCTCCTTAGCGAATTTGTCTGTACCCATGGCGTTCTCAAAGCGCAATCGCTGATCACCCGCCAGAGACCGAGTGAAGCTGAATGGTTTTGCTTCTGCTGCCGCCTTGCCCTCGGCATCGGGAGTCAGCCAGGCGACCGATTGGCGATTATTCTTCCACGCGATCCTGGTGATCGGGATAGAATTGGCAGAGAGAAGACCTTGAATGAAGTCTAGTATGGGTAATATTCTCGTCCGAAGTCCACAATTTGTGTGATTCTTGTCTATCTGATAGCTTGAACACTGTCTCAGGGTGGTGATCACCGTCTCGATCTGCAGCAATGAAGTATCTGCTATGGAATCAAGCGACCCAGGCGAAAAGTCAACCATGAACATGAGATTCTTGTTTGTAAGAAATTTAAACATCTCGCCTAATTGATACGAGTCGCAAGCCGCGCTCGAGTCGTAGCCTAGTTTACATTGGCGTGTGCGAGATGTGTAGAGCTTGATGAAATGTCGCTGAATCGAAGCGATGGTATCCAGGATGCACTGTCGGCGAAATTGCAGTTCCTCTAGTTTGAGGGTTAATATGCACAGAAACAGTTGGGATTAGAAGTTTTGATTACTTACCTTCTATGCCATCCTGCAAATACCACCATACGGCATCCGAGCCCTCATCTTCTTCGGCAAACGAGCTCCACCGGCAGGAGCCGTTCATGATGATCTCCTTTGTGGCAAGTTGAAATCTATTTGGCTGATTTAACAGCCAGGCCACCAAAATCTTTTGCCGCAAGACATCTTCGTTATTACGGCTCATGACAGAGATCTCGTCTCTAAACGGTTTGCGACTCGTCACCGGCCACTTGAACTTCAGATCACCGGCAAGAGACTTTGATACCGCAGCTGCGCAGTCGAAGCGATCGGCAAGGACAGCCAAGGTTGTTACAAATGGCATCGTAACCTGCTTTGTGGCTACTTGCTTGCCATGGAGAATTCGAAAGAGATCAGATAATGCACTATCTCGATGCGCGTATTGCGTTGCTTGATCATCATCCTGGATCTTAACCCAAGGCAGGTCCTTGGCTTCAGCGGCTTCTGGCTTGACATTCTTCAGTACTAGAGCAGCAAATGCAGTCGATATATCCTTGGCCTCTTTGAAGCGACTATCGGTAAGCAGCTTATCAAAGTATTTCGATTGCCCCTTGAGCACCTTGACGCTCACGCGGAAAGCTAGTCGAATGGTCTTTTTTGGCGCAGGCCGCGCTTCATGACTTGGTAGCCTAGATTGAGCAAGTCGGGCTGACCGAATAGTGTCCTTCGAGTTTTCCAAGGTCACATCTAAAATCAAGTCTCCGTCTTCAACGATGTTGATGACATCAGGGAGATTTGTAACCAGATTGGGGTCTGGCAAGTCGCCACCTGGGGCATGGCCTGAGTCGTCCATTTGGCTTGTCTCCCGTGTGAGGCAATACCCTGAAGATGCAAAGATTCGTGGTGGTCATCAGTGCATCTAGATGACCAGGACTGCTTATCAAGAGCCCCGAAAACCCAGGGAAGTAGAATATTTATATTGGATATGAAGCAGGTGAGATGACTTTGAGATTGTCTGATATCCGATATTCATTGCTATTGACACGGGAGCAGGTGCAGAAAGTGACGTTCCCGCCACCAGGAGCTGACAGCTTGGCAGGGTGGGGACGCTAGCTTACGTATATCTTTTTGTATCCTGTCAGCCTGTCAACGACTTTCACATTTTGTTATCATTTTCTTTCTTTTACTAGTCTTTTCCTTTCTTTTTTTCTATGGAATGTCTGTTTGACTCTCAGTATTCAGATGACGATATACGCTGCCAACCAGGCCTCTATGCAAATCGTCCCCCTGTTCGTTTTCTGCGTTTGCCTCCCTGAAGCTGAAAACTAGGGATTTGTGCTTCGTCATGATGTGACTCGTATATCAATTCAGCCTGGTCTACATCTACTGGAAAGTTGCTTGTCGGAAAAACGACTGTGCTGCAGCTTTCGCTAAGTCTCCAACTTGTCAGGCACATCCCGCACTTCGCTGGCTTTATCAACCGATGCCGCATCGCCCTTCTTTGACTTCAGGAATGGCCAGTGACCCGTGACTTCGCGGTATCTCATGACGCCGAACGAGATCATAACAGCAATCCAGTACACGTTGTAGGAGATGACCGAACCATACGTTGCCGAGTTAGTCCACCCAAGGATGGCGTTGAATATTCCCCAACCTCCCTCGCCACCGTTTAGCTCGGGGCTGCAGCACTACACGGAACCGTTAGTACGTCCAAAGGGTAGATGACAGTGACCACATACGTTGACATGCCAGACGCTCTTGTCGATATCATAAGAGCCTGGTCCATCTCCAAGCTCGGCAGCATCCCCTCCGAGGATGTTATTCCACTGCTGGTTCTCGAAATACCAGACAGCGCGTGAGAAAAGACCGGCACCGACAAGATAGAGTAGGCAGGTGGAAGCTATCAGGAAGTACTGCAACTTCGCTCCGGATCCTCCCCTAGCAAGGCTTAGCAAGGTGCGTTTGCGGGTATGGAGTAAGACTTACTTGTACAGAATATACCCCACAACACCTCCGGCGATCAAGCCGACGACTACGGGAAGGGGGACCGAAGTTGCAGGCGCGGAGAAGGAGACACCCGCAACGAAGACGATGGCCTCGATACCTTCCCTGAGGACCGTGATGAAAGGCAGAACGAACATGGCATACTTCTCAGCGAAGCGCTTCAACCAGCCATTCCGATGACCACCTACGCCCACAGGGGATTCGATAGCTTTGGCTAGCTTAACGCGCCATTTCTCCTGCATCTTTCCAACACGAAGAAGGGCTGCGCCTACGATGCTGATGATGACAGATGCGACGATCGCAAACGCCCCTTCATAGGTGTATTCGTTGGTCTCCCAGGCGTCTTTACCCAACTTGTAAAAGGCACCAATCAAGCCGCCAGCAACGACGAGGCAGAGGAAAAAGCCTAGTCCAACTCCTAGCCATATCTGGAGAAACGACGGTTATTTTACTATTATATAGCTGACCACGGGTTTCGAGAACGATATCGCTTCGGCTTACCTGTTTCACGAGTGCTTTGTACACTTTGACGTCTCGATTGGGACCATCGAGAGTCTGCTTGAGGAAGGCCAGTAGAACGGAGACGATGATGACCGTCTCGAGGGTCTCTCGAAAGACAACGAGGAAGACCGGGACAGCAAAGACGGTATCCGATGCCATTGCTATCTTGAGGGGGAGGGCTTATGACGAAGATTGCTGGTTTCTTTCAAATCGCATCGAGAATTTTGAGGGGAGTGGTCTCGCGTGAGTGGGCTTAACCTCACTGGTAGGGGGCGCATTATCAGTCGATCTGATAAATACAATCAGATGATCAGATAATTTTAAGCGGGGCACACGTACAAGGGTGGTTCGGCAGCATTTGGTCTGGCTGGGGGGTTGGATAATTTCCCGCCGATTACGGGCAGATGAAAGAAATCTAGAATATTGAATGGCAAGCTGCAGTATTTAGTTCGGCCCCTTTTCTTTTTTACCTTTCAACCGAGACCTGCCTTAGTTCGTCTCCTTCGAAAACTCCGCGTGGCTATTCGAAACGCTGTGGGACCAAGCTAGAGAAAGGTATAAGGAGGGATGATGGCACAAGTCAGATCAGATCCATTCTGTGACAGAATGTACGGTTTATTATCACAATAAGGGAAGCTAGCTACACAGATAAATGACATTATGAGGGGCGAGGAATAGCCCTTTCTTTCTCCTTTTCCTTTTCCTTTTCCTAGCAGCGCTGCAGAAAGACCTCGCTTGGCAACTCAAGCTCTTGCTAGCCACCCGTTGCAACCCTAGCTGCATCATCCAGTTGTGGGGCCATGAAGCTCGATGGGCGTTTTTTACGTCAAAGAACTTCGAAGGGTTTGCTTCGCACAGAAAATTTTTTTTATGTTGGAAACCAACTAGACCAACCGTGTCCTTTTTGTTTGCTTTTTCCTCATCGAGTTACTCGGCTCGTTTACGTTTGGTATCAATTGGTTCCAAGGTTGTGATATAGACTCGGATTGTACTGGTTGGTGAGTTGTAGACGGAATAAGGCACAAAGTACAACCCCACGCCAACTCCTAGGTAGCTCCTTGATTAGACCAAGAAATCTTATCAGATCATCCTGCTACAGGGCTAGCGGACCCGTTCTATGCTTGGGTTTTCCTACCGAGTTCGCTCCATACGTAAGACATTGGGCTGGACCAGCCACCTCTTCAGTGTCTCGAGTTTATCCCTTTCTTCCAATTGCGCCTTTTTGATCAATGAGACCGGGATAAATGGCCAGGGTGGTCTCTATCTCCACGTTCTGCTCTAACACGAGCACCACCCAACAATACATGTCTATTTTCAAGATACGGCGATGAGGTAGCTTGCTATTCTGGGCTCTAAAGAGGTGGCTCGTCTCTATCTGCTAGGCCGTAGACTAATGATGGCGTTGTGCGAGGGCGTTGCCGAAAAAGGGGCCGTAGGCGAAATCTGTACCGCCTTTCACCTGGGATAAAGTCCATCTTCCTAGTTAGTCCAATAAGCCTGTACCAAACACCCTGTCATGGCGTATCGGGTTGTTAAACAAAAAAAGTCTAACCACAACATGGATCGATACCACCCTGATTCCGGGGCTGCCACATTCACTGATTGATAAGATTATCTTTTTACTCTTAGGTAAAAGCCCTGGCATAAGGCCCAGCGTACTGTGTACCATTTGTCGTGGTCCGGTACCTCGGTTGCTCAAGTTTGTCGACTAAAACTTCTGTCGCCTAGGCGCTGTATACTAGAGCTAATAGAGCAAGCATCCATCCAGAAGCCTTTGTTTATTACGAAATTTAGATCTATTTCAACTTCTCTGGGTACTCTACACATAATCCGGCCCATACGTCTCCCTCTTGTCACTCACGTATCACCCGCGAGAGGGGTCATCTTCGCCATGTTCTCTGCCTCCAAGCGCCTGGCTCTTCCCCTGGCTTGGTCTGCTGCTCTTCTGGGTCTCTCGAAAGCCGCAACTGTCACATACAACTTCGATATAGCATGGCTCACGTCGAATCCGGATGGCGCATTTGATAGAACAACTATTGGCATCAACGGCGAATGGCCGATTCCTCCCATCGTTGGAAATGTTGGCGACAATATCGTCGTCCACGCAACGAACTCGCTGGGGAATCAATCCACGTCTCTTCATTTCCACGGCTTATTCATGAATGGCACGACGCACATGGATGGACCGTCTCAAGTGTCACAATGCTCTATTCCGCCTGGCTCAAGTTTCACCTACAACTTCACTGTAAGGCCTCCCAAATCTATCGTAATTACCAGCGAGAGAGGCGAAAGACTAACATGATGAAAAGCTCAACCAACCTGGCACGTATTGGTACCACTCCCATACACAGGGGCAATACCCCGATGGGCTTAGGGGGCCTCTGATCATCCACGACCCCGACTCTCCGTTTCTTGACACTTACTATCAGCAAGAAAACGAGATCGTCTTGACGGTCTCTGACTGGTACCATGATCAGATGGCCGACCTCCTTCCGGGATTCATCAACAAGGCCAATCCCACGGGGGCGGAGCCCGTGCCGAATGCCGCTCTGTTCAACGACACGCAAGACTTAAAGATTACTGTCCAGCCTGGAACGACGTATCTGTTCCGCATGGTCAACGTAGGAGCATTTGCCGGCCAGTATATATGGTTCGAGGGCCACAATATGACCATAATCGAAGTTGATGGCGTCTACCACCAGCCCGCGGTAGCTGAGATGATCTACCTATCCGCGGCCCAGCGTTGCAGCTTTTTGATCACTACTAAGAATGAGACAACGGCGAACTACCCGTTTGTCGCAAGCATGGATACCGTAGGTCTACAGCTAAGTCTTCTACGTTGATATTTGCCAAATACTAACCCATCCAATCTCTACTAGACACTGTTCGATACGCTGCCAGATGATCTCAACTACAATGTGACTGGGTGGCTCGTATACGACGGAGCGCAGCCTTTGCCAGATCCCGCTTTCGTCGACGAACTGGATCCTTTCGATGATATAACCTTGCTCCCGTATGACAACCAGACTCTCCTTGGGGAGCCAGATAAGATCGTTGAGCTCGACGTGATTATGGACAATCTGGGAGATGGTGCCAACTAGTAAGTTCATGTTCATCGTGTGCCCCCCTTATATACTAATCGCGTCTCTGCAGTGCATTTTTCAATAACATCACGTACAAATCTCCTAAAGTACCTAGTCTCTATACTGTCCTATCTGCCGGAGACATGGCCACCAACCCTACCGTATACGGCTCATACACGCAATCCTTCGTTCTCGAGCGGGGAGAAATTGTGCAGATTATCGTGAACAACCTGGACACCGGACGCCATCCTTTCCATCTTCACGGCCACCACTTCCAAGCCATCTATCGCTCGGAAGAAGATGCCGGGACTTTTGAAGATGTCGGTGTCACGGAATCTGACTATCCTGCTATGCCCATGCGCCGTGACACGTTCGTGTTGTATCCAACTGGTAATATCGTATTGCGTTTCCGGGCTGATAATCCTGGTAAGTACCGCATGGCTGTATGGTAGTTATTGAAACGGTAGGACTGACATATCTGCAGGTGTCTGGCTTTTCCATTGCCATATCGAATGGCACGTCTCATCTGGTCTTAGTAAGTATTCACAAAAATCTACATGATGTCGATCTGCGTCCCACGTCCCCCGTCGCGCTATAGAACCGCCAGTTCGAAGGACCCCCTTTCCATCTGAACCATCTCCAGTACCTCTTGATAGAAACCGGTCACTAACTCGAAGACCCATAGTCGCCACCTTCGTCGAAGCGCCCTTAGACCTCCAAAAGACCCTCTCGATCCCGCAAGACCACCTAGACGTATGCGCTGCGCAGAGCATCCCAACCACCGGCAACGCTGCCGGCCACACAGTCGACCTGCTCGACCTAACCGGGGAGCCGAGTTCCCCAGCCCCTCTACCAGATGGGTAAGTTCTTTCCCCTCCCCCCTCCCCCCTCCCCCTATCCCAAATTATCCACCTGCTAATCCTCTTTGCAGATTCACGACGCGCGGCAAGGTAGCCCTGGCCTTCAGCTGCCTATGCGGTATCCTGGGCGTCGCGGTCGTCTGCTGGTACGGCCTGGCGCCGGACGCCGGGACGCCGGCGTGGGCCGAGCGGCGGCTCGCCGAGGCGGGGAGTGCGAACGAGGGCGTGGTATCGTCGGAGCCGGCGGCGGGAGACGATGCCAAGGGACCTGTTGCGGTGACTGCCGCCGTATCGGGAGACGGGAGCAAGAAAGCGTGATATAATGTATATATACCCTGTACGGATAGATGATAAATGAGTGATTTAGGACGTATGGTTCTTGTTTGAGTGATTTATGCGTGATATATTACTACCTGTTCCTACGTGATATAGGGGCTTCATGGAACGGGTGATTCCGAATTATCATGTTCAATGAGTTCTGTTTTGAGCAGGTAAGTAAACCTCACTGCTCTTGAAATGTTATGTAAAGTATACAACTTGCTTCATACTATGAATCTGTCACGCGTGGATAATAGGATGAAGACTAGAATGTGCTTCCGAGTTTGTTTTCGTTTGACTGGAAACCTTAGGCAAAGAAACGGTTGCTCAGAAGAGATTACTAGAATTAAGTGATCGGGTTCATGTGAGATATGACCAGGCATCTCTTACTGATAAATTGACAGGGCCACTGACCACATTTCCATAACATACGGATACACATTGATCGGAAATGCAGACATAGAAAATTAGGTGAATTGTTCAGGTATACAGTTCAGTAAAGGAACTCGATTGAGCTAGGGAAATCATCAGGCCGCACTGCTCTCCTCTTTTCTCTAGATATACACAAGTCGCCTCCCTTTTTTCGGGTAGCTTCTATTTAACAGCAGTCCGCATTAGTTCCTTACGACTTCTCCAGCTCAGCCAAGATCTTCTCTCCCTTCGCCTTGGCCGACGCGAAGTCACCGACCATGTAGAAAGCACCCTCGGGTAGGTCGTCACCCTCACCAGCCAGGATAGCCTTGAAAGAGGCGATCGTGTCCTTGAGATCGACTAGCTTACCCTCGATACCAGTGAAAACCTGGGCGACAGTGAAGGGCTGGCTCAGGAAACGCTGGATCTTACGGGCACGCTCGACAGTAAGCTTGTCAGCTTCTGACAGTTCGTCCATACCCAAAATGGCAATGATATCTTGGAGGGACTTGTACTCCTGGAGGATCTGCTGGACGCGGGTGGCGGTGTCGTAATGGTCCTGACCAACGACACGGGGGTCCAGCATACGGGACTTGGAGTCGAGAGGGTCGACGGCGGGGTAGATACCCAACTCGGAGATACCACGAGACAACACAGTGGTGGCGTCCAAATGGGCGAAGGTGGTGGCAGGGGCAGGATCAGTCAAATCGTCAGCAGGGACGTAAACGGCCTGGACGGAGGTAATGGAACCCTTCTTGGTCGTGGTGATTCGCTCTTGCATACCACCCATATCAATGGCGAGAGTGGGTTGGTAACCGACGGCAGAGGGGATACGACCTAGCAGGGCAGACACCTCGGAACCGGCTTGAGTGAAACGGAAGATGTTGTCGATGAAGAGAAGCACTATATCATATTAGCAAACGTCGACCAACCCTTCCAAAATCTTCTCCTTACCATCCTGTCCCTCGGCGTCACGGAAGTACTCAGCAATAGTGAGACCGGTAAGAGCGACACGAGCACGGGCTCCCGGGGGCTCGTTCATCTGACCGAACACCAGGGCGACCTTGGACTCGCCATCCAGTTGAATGACGGAGGTCTCCTGCATTTCGTGGTACAGATCGTTACCCTCACGGGTACGCTCGCCGACACCAGTGAAGACGGAGTAACCACCGTGAGCCTTGGCGATGTTGTTGATGAGTTCCTGAATAAACACAGTCTTTCCGACACCAGCACCACCGAACAGACCAATCTTTCCACCACGAGCGTAGGGGGCCAAAAGGTCGACGACCTTGATACCGGTAACGAGAATCTCGGCAGCGGTAGACTGGTCAATGAACTCCGGGGGGTCGGCGTGGATAGGAAGGAACTTGTCGGTCTTGATGGGTCCACGCTCGTCGATCGGGTCACCAGTGACGTTTATGATACGACCTAGAGTGGCAGGGCCGACGGGAATGGTGATGGGAGCGCCAGTGTCGGTGGCCTTGGCGCCTCGGGTGAGACCCTCGGTACCTATTAAGATGTTAGTCAGTGGTCACTAGCGAAATTTTCACCATCGTAACCTACCGTCCATAGCAATGCAACGGACGACATTTTCACCGAGATGTTGCTATTGCCAAGTTAGAAGAAGCTCCGGATAGCTTGAAATTTTTTTTATGAAGCTAGAGCTTACCGAAACCTCGAGGACAAGCTTGTTACCACCGTTGTTCGTCTCTAGGGCGTTCAAAATCGGGGGAAGTTTTTGGCCGTCGAACTTGACTGTAAAACAACAATGTCAATATTATGTTTCAATTGCAATTGAGAACACTGTTAGGTTTCTCGGAAGGTTTTACTAACCGTCGACAACGGCACCGATGACCTGTTGATGTACCCATTAGCTCCGATCCGGTAGCCCGGGGCAAGCTTTGCTAGCAGCATTTTTGCGACGAACTCACCTGGTAAATCTTGCCATCACCGGCGCTCGATGTGCTCGCGAATCGACTGCTGAGAGGGAATCTGAAAGAGGATGCGGTAGGCCGAATCGCGCGCCTTGTTGAGGCGGCGAAGGCAGGCCGAGAAGCTCTCGCAAAGGAAGAGAGGCCGCTGAGTCGGGGTAAAAAAAAACCTCTTATTAGCTCAATTGATCCCAATTGACCCCCAAACATGCCAAAAAGTGCATCATATCAGAGAAACTTACCTCTTGAACATCTTGTAAGATGACCGAGAGCGATAGAGGATGGATGGAGTGGAGGAGGTGATGAGACTGGGGGAGGAAATATTTTGAAGGTCGAGGTGAAAATGGCGCTGGCGGTCATTTGGTCCGTATGGATTTCCCAGCCAGAGCTCCACCGCACCAAGCTAGAGCACGTGATATAGAGAGTCACATGACATTACGGCACCACCCGATCTTGGGATCCCCCACTGCACTTTTCCAGAACGGCAGCGGCAATTACAGTGATCGAGCTTAATTCTCTCTACTTCTGATCTTTTATTCATGTCAATGGCTACCGTGAGCTGTGAACAGGGCAACTAGAGTTGGCATATATAGTTGTGTGTCTCTTTGCCTAAACCTAATCTTGCTGGAGATCTATCGAGTATTCGAGTATTCGAGTGTTTGAAGTCTTGCTTACCTAAGTTATTACAAAGAATGCAATGCCGAGGTCTATAACCCGCAGTGAAGTCTCAGCATCTGTGGATAATCCACTGCTGTCAAAGTAAAGCTCGGCAGTACGCAATATAGTACACACAAGGTATCTCAATTCTCAAGTGTCCGGTCTAACATGGATGGAATGAAGTGGTATCCAGCATCTAGTCCCAACCCGATACCTACCTACCTACCTACCTAAGGTATGCAAATTGCATCCCACTGACGTGCAGGATACTAACACAAGCTGACCAAATTGGTCGTATTCCAACTCCGGTCCACTTTATGCTGCGAAGGTCCCAGCCCCTAAACCCGAAATTCTATGTACAAGATGAATAGCTGGGATGACTTGAATACAGAGGTCATCCAATGTTGCAAGCGCAACAATCATCTTCTGTCCGTATCGTCCGATGCACCATAAACCCTATTGCCCCTGGGTACTGAAACTACAACATCATCGAGTACTGACTCTATCTTCGTACCTCCACGTCTCTTCCTGCTTGGTGCCCGGTGGCAACCAAGCTGCATTGCTTGTTCCCCTTTGCCGACCCTTGCCAGCGTCATCGCTTTTCTTAAAATCTTCGTTTCCAGAACTCGTCTGTGACGAATAACCGTTGGTGTAGGGATGAGGCGTCGATCCATTCGATACCGGTGCCGGGCTTTCGAATACCTGTGGTGCTTGGCCATTGGGAGCCACTGCCCCTTGGCTAGTGTTGAGCGGCAGTAGCGGCTGATCCCGCCCTGCACTCTGGCTCAAAAGACGTGCACGACGGTCGGCCTTGTTACTGTCGTTTGTCCGGTCGTACAAGTAAAGACCCAAGAATGTCAAGCCAATGCCTACAGCCTGGATAGGAGTCGTAGGGTTGCGGAACCATAGGATCGCAACGATGATGACCCATACTCGCTTGATTAGTGATGCAACAGAATATGTCACGGGCGACACGAGTGACAGCAAGACGAAGGCCAATATGTTCTGCCCGAAGTGGAATGTGCCGTTGAACAAAAACTCGAGGGTCAAGCGTCCGTGGTCAAAACTATTTGGGTGGGAAGAAAGATCCACCGAACCATCGTGATAGACATCCCTAATCAGGCCAATCCCTTCGCTCCAGAACCAGATCGGGGATGTGAGGAGGAAGGCAAGTCCGGATGAATAGCACAGGAGATTCAGCTTATCGAGTTTGCGAGACTTGGCCGCATGCCCATCCGCTTCAGCCTTAGCGGCTTCATTGAAGAGTCTCTTGGAGAAAATGTTCTGCGTGACAAAGATTATGGTGGCTAGGAGGGCATAGATAAGCCCGAGCATTTCCCCCTTAAACGTGTGGTTCGATGAACAGGCAAGCATCACGCCAAGAGTAAGCGGTATCAATGAGAGGTATGTCGCTGTCGGATATCGTATGTTGAAGATGAATCGATAGGCAATAACAGTAAATAGCGGCGAGAGTCCTTTCACGGTATGAACCATAGAGACTGGGATCTTAGAGGTCGCAGTCGAGCTTAGCAGATGACCACCTATCTGGAATGCGGCTAGTGGGAGTGTGGTCGAGATCACATCCCTCGAAGGGTATCGTATAGGATTTTTCAAGGCTGGGATGGACTTTCGCAAGGCAGGAAATACGCTCGCTAGCCAGGAAGAGGTTATGCAGTAAAAGGCCACCAAGAAGAATTGAATCATGGTTAAGGTAGCAGGTTTATCGAAGGCATTTAGGATCGATTTCGAGGACGTATTGGTCAAGGCCGAGGACATATACCACATTATACAGAGGATCTAGATTACGGAGGATTCATCAGCACAGGTTGAGTAGGTCATCATGTTGTTCTCTTTGACATACAATGAGCTTGGGGGATACTGGTGCCCGCAGCGCATCTGCTAGTTCGTGGGCGTTTTGGCTGACGCTGCCATTTCTTCCTCTAATGGTGCGGAAAGCATCGCCGATGCTCTTCTGTCGCCCATGGCCTCGAGCAGGACCGGGCGACGGCCCTAATGGCGATCCCCATCGCACGCCCGGACCCTTCGATGCAGAGAGGTCCCTACGCGGTAGCCAGCGATCCCCATTCATCTGTGCTCCTCCACTCAACCCAATCCCGTATGCATTGAGTCCGACAGGACTTATCGATCTGGCACCACTGGCGCGCATCGCCGGGGAGTCGATATGATCGGGGAATTTCTCTAGACCGGAGTCGGTATCATTGTCAGGTTCGCCCAGATATTTACCGCTGGATCGCGGGACGGAGGGCTCTCGGGCATAAGAACCCGAGCTCGTGGAGTGAGGCATGTTGATTACGTGTTGGATTTGCGGTGCAAGTTGGTGAAAATGTAACGAGTGACAAAGGAGCAACGCGCAAATACTCGGGAAAGGGGTTTCACAGGACCATTGCTACCTGTTGCAGGTAGTTTTAGATGCGATGTGAATATGTTCCCCAAGATCGCTATCACTGTCGCTGTTGCTGTCGCTAGCTGGCAGGTAGAGATATCGGACGGGTTCTACAGGAGTCAGCCCATCAAAAAGACGTCGATGTACCTTGGTAGTAGGTCCGCTGGTAGGCTGGGCAGATAATAAGGGAGGATCTGACTTCTGCCGCGTGGCGACCCCTGTTAAATTGACTGGCTGACTGACGCGATTGAAAAAATTGGGTGAATCTTGCAGGTTGAATGCCAAGCTCCGCCGCAATGCCGACCGTTATCACACGGGACGCTACTGGCTAGCTAGCCCTAGTGCCTGCTGCACTGCTAAATTTAGCGCAGATTTTCCTCCACTTAAAGCTGCATGCACATAGCGCCACAATGCACATAGCGCCACGATACCATAACGCCACAATGCCACACTCACAGTCCCACTATTCTGCCAAGATATTGGTGGGGATCTCATCTGTGTTTTAATATTTTTTGTTGCATTTCTTCCAGTGGCTTGCTAGCTGGTGTGGCTGATGCAGCTATCAGCCACAGCACTTGGCAAGCTACCTAGCAGCCTGAGACCTCAGATTTTCGGAAGTCGCGTTTTTGGAAATTACCATGAGCCAGCCTTGCTAACCAACAATTTCATCTCCGTCGCTACCTTCGGACCACCGCGATAGCTGGTCTGTCCATACCAAACACTGTGCTTGGGATATATAGTACTATTCTATCCGAGAGATAGAGGTATCGCCCAAGGATCGTCGCATCAACTCCTGTTGAAAAAGGTGTGCTCTTGAACAGACGGACAAGATGGCGGCTCCTAAGATGACCAAGAACCAGAAGAGGCGGGCCAAGAAGAAGGCTGACAAGCAAGCAAAGACAGACGTAAGATATCGCAATTCCTACCAATTGCCTCTTGGAATGCTAACATTATTCAGGAAACACCTGTTGACGGCACCCCCCAGGTTCAGCCGAGCGAGGATGAATCGGAACCCAAAGATGCGCCCGATGCGAACAGCACCACGACAGACCTTGAAGTGAAGAAGGACAATGCTTCGTCAGATAAAGTAGTCGCCGACGGACCCGCTGATCTCCCCGATGACTACGACTTTGATCAGGAAGATCCTACCTATTCCGCGTATAAGGATATTTTCACCAAATTTGGTGTGTCAAGAGAGGAGGATGACATCGCAAAAGAGGCAAATGCTGGCAACCAGGGCGAGGTCTACTTCGATGACGACAACGAGATTCCCGACGAAGAAGATGAAAAGAATACCCAACCCAAACTCTCCAAGAAGAAGCGAAAGATGCTCAATAAACTCTCCATCGCCGAATTAAAGGCTCTGGTGAGGAAACCCGAAGTGGTAGAATGGCACGATACATCTTCCTCCGACCCTCGGTTGCTCGTGCAAATCAAGGCACAGCGGAATGTCGTACCGGTTCCTTCGCATTGGTCGCTCAAGCGGGAGTATCTTTCATCCAAGCGAGGTATTGAAAAACCTGCTTTCAAGCTACCGAAGTTCATCGCAGATACTGGTATCTCAGAGATGAGAGATGCTGTACTAGAAAAGCAAGCGGAACAATCGTTGAAGCAAAAGCAGCGCGAAAGGGTACAGCCGAAGATGGGAAAGCTGGATATAGACTACCAAAAGCTCTATGATGCATTCTTCAGGTTTCAGAGCAAACCCCAGTTGACTCGCTTCGGCGAAGTCTACTACGAGGGTAAAGAATATGAAACAGATTTGCGCCATCTTCGACCGGGTGAGCTGAGCGATCCCCTTAAGGAGGCTCTCAGTATTCCTCCTGGGGCCCCTCCGCCGTGGCTCATCAACCAGCAGAGATTCGGCCCTCCCCCTTCCTACCCCTCTCTTCGAATCCCCGGTCTCAACGCCCCCATCCCGCCAGGTGCTCAGTGGGGTTTCAACCCAGGATGTTACGGCAAGCCGCCCGTAGACGAATACAACAGGCCGTTGTATGGAGGTGATATTTTCGGCATCATGCAGCCATCCCAAGCTGCACCACCACCTGGCGAACCTATCGAGCGCACATTGTGGGGCGAGCTTCAAGAACCTGAAGAAGAGTCTGAGGAGGAAGAGGAAGAATCCGAAGAGGAGGACGAGGATGACGAGGACGACGTTGGTGCCGGCTTACAGACGCCCTCCGGCATGGAAACGCCTGGAGGTATGGCCAGTAGCGTACCAACAGAGTACGGCACAGCCACGGAGTCGGTAGCTGGAGAACTGGATCTGCGAAAACAACGCCGTGGCTACGACACCGAGGATAGCACACATCCTCGCTCGGCTTACACCGTTATCCAAGAGAAGCAGACCAGGGCAGAGGGTTTCTTTGGCAGCGACCGCGTGTACGATCTCAAGAACGCCGGTGGAGACATGCGCGTTCTAGGCCAAGATGATGACGGCAGTCGCAAGCGAAAGAAGCCCGGCGATGTTGACGTATCCTTCGATCCCGATGCTTTGGTGGACGGTATCAGCAAGGATGAGATGCGAAAGCGATTCGAGGAAGGAAGACGTGAGGAAGGCGTCGGTGCTAATTGGAGGAGAGAGGAAGGCCTCGAGGAGATGATTGCAAATGAAAGCCGTAAGAGACTAAAGCGAGACGAGGAGAAAAGAGACGAGAGGAAAAAGTATAGGTTTTGAACTGACAAGCCTTTGAGTTAAAGGCTGGCGCTACGCTGGCGTGTATTTATTAATAGTGTATAGCATGGGAATGGTCAGTGGCACACGGGGCTTTCGTCGTCGGAGTGCTCATTCAGCGACAAGGCTATCAAGTTCTCATATGCATTTTAGTGACATTGGATTCGTCAATTCTATTCCGTATTTAGACAGGTAATCAGTACTGCCACAAGCATATATGTTAAAGTATGGCGCTACTATTATACATGGCCATAAGCTGGCCCCTGATTACTAGGTTAGAGGGGACTGCTTCTCGAAAAATATATAATGATCACGTAGCGTCACTATCTACAAAGCCTGCTACAGAGGGCGTTTTCATGCAATCATCTCACAACAAAGTCCTGGACACATCCCACCTTCCAGCCTACTTCACCATTTCAGGACGTCTTACCTAGCTCACTTCTGCATGAGTAACATTGCTGGTGATCCGATCAGCCTGTTCCTTCTGCGCGCCTTCGGTGCCCTCGACCAAGGTCTCAATCTTGGTGCTAGCGAACTTGCGAGCAGGCACCCGATTCTCAAACAGGATATCGAGCTCGGCGTAGGTGCGGCCCTTTGTTTCAGCTGTTCGAGGTTTGTTACCATTAGCTCAAGACCACAGCAGGTAGGCACAAGAAGAAAATCGAGAGAGAACTCACGTAATCTATAGAAAATCCAGGTCGTGAAGATGATGTTAGTACCGGCCCAGAAGAAGGCAGCCTTGGGACCCCAATTCCACTCCGCCGGATCGAGCTGCCGGTACGAGACAACGTTGATGAAGGCAATGTTGATGGCGTTGTACGCGTTCCGCGCGAGGATGATGGACTTGGCGCGCAGCCGCGTCGACGGGATCTCGGACACGATGGTGTAGACCACGGGGCCGACGGAGAAGTTGGCGGTGACGCTCAGGAGGAGCACCATAGTCCCGGCCGTCCACGATTCTGCCGTACTGGGTGGGACGTGGATGCCCATAAAGCCTGTAATGCTGGCGGTGGAAAGTTGTCAGTGGGGAGCTGGGTATGCTACGTAACGAACGATTCGCGAGACAAACTCACATGAGTAAAACGAACATAAAAACCATTCCGCTAAACACCAATGTCTTCCTTCCTATCCTATTCAGGATAAACCAACTGGCAACGGTTCCTACGAAGTTAAGGGCGTTCTGGCCCCAGCCAAGCTTGAACGAGTCCGAGTCTGAGATGCCCGCCTGCTGGTAGAAGTAGGTTGAGAGGCCACCGATGGCAGTGCCGCACATGCTCTGCGCGATCCAAGTAAGGCAGACTATCTCGGTCCGCCTTAGGTCAATGCCTTTAAAGCAGTCCCAATACTTAGTTCCTTCGGAGACCTGCTTCTCCATCTCGTCCGTGTAGATCATCACTAGGTACGTGACGCGTTAGCTAGATATGTCCTGTTTGTATACCTAGCATGTTTGGCCTTGAAAACTTACGAGCCATTGCTGCGTCTGCGTCGCGCTGGGAAAACCCGGAACTTCGAGCCAGTCGCTTCAACGACACCTCGGCCCTTTCCCTATAGTTGTGACGGACACACCACCACGGTGACTCGGGCGCGAGGTACGTGCCGATGGCGATAGGTATCGGCCATATCCACTGAAGCGAAAAAGGGATTTTATACCTGCAGATATTCCTTTAGCACCGACGGCCATTACTTGACTTAGAATTCTGTGTAATTCCTTGTCTTTAGAACTTACCCCCACTCATCTTGCCGCCCCTGAAGCCCGTAAAGCACCCCGGCCGAGATGAACTGGCCGATAATCCAGCAAAGATTGATATAGCTCGTAAGATAGTGCCTCAGAGGCACCGGGCAGACCTCGGCCGCGTAGGCCACGGTCATGGTCTGGAATACACCCCACGCCATGCCTTGGAATATCTCGCCAACGAGGAAAATGGTGAGGTTCTCGGCGAAGAACGGGAAGAATATGAAGCCGGTGACAGCGACGAGGGCGGAGATAATGGTCCATCGATAACCCCATCGCTCGCATAATACGCCGGCAATCTAAACCAGTTGGCTTCCGAGTCAAAGGGACTATTGTATTTACGATAAGTGACCACGGTGTATACATACCTGGAGGCCAATAATTTCGCCGACGTTTGTCGCGCCCGCGATCCCGTTCTGCCAACTCGCGGGGATCTGGTAGTCACCGTTGGGAGCTTGAACACCGAACTTATCACGGAAAGGGGGAAATGAAATGTCTGTGAGTATTAGTTATATATCAATGAGTGCGGAGAGCGAGCTGTAGCGGCTTACATGATCCAACCACGGATGTGCCAAAGCCTTCCATGATAAGGCACGAAGAGAGGATCATCGACCAGGCGATAGCTTTTGGATACACCTTGAAGGCGTAAGAGAGCTTCATATCCCGCTCTCGCTCATATGCTTCGTTCGCCTCGTTTACGAGCGTCTATATTCTAATTAGTTCACATCATATCGTGTCTGATATAGTCTCCTAGGACATTTAGAAGAAAGCTCACCATAAAGTCATCTACATTTGCGGCAATGCGGCTGGCAATTGCTGGGTCAATTTGTGTATACCGCCCATTCTCCTTTCCCTCTCCCCTTTCGGCGTCTTGTTCTTCGCCATTGCTGACATCTTGCTTAGTTACTGGCTGTATTTTCTCCTCTTCTCCTCCTATCCCCGATGGTTGCGCCATTGTAACAATTTCTGCTTGAGAAAAACAGGTGTTGGAGTCACGGCCTGAGGGGATTCAAAGCAGCAGTACCCTCGCTATATGGCTGTTGGGAGGCTTCTTTGTCACGTCTACCTACGTTTACGAAATGACACCTTGTCTACCCCGCAGCGTATCCCTAGATACAATACAACGTTCTCCAGACTATCTCGAGTTTGCCATCCTGCCGTTATCATTAAGCCCTTGTTGTTTCTGATTGGACGTGGCGACGCAACATTTCCCCCCCCCCCCCCCTCGTTCCCGAATGCGGGGTACAGCCATGGCTGACTGTTCAGATATCTCGACGTCGGTAGGGTTGGAGTACGGCATGAAGCCATTCCCCTTCAAGCTATCTGAGGCAAGTAGCCGGGTGTTTGGAGTCTGATCACTGCCTAATCAAGGAGGTTCGAGAAGGTCGACCCCAACATATTGTCATATACACTTCGTAGACTAGCTCTACCATGAATGTAGATTAGAGCCACTGGTCTTAGTATTTCAGATGAGGCGCATTTATAGATGTTCTCAAAAATCGCTCTGGGGATACCATAACGACAGCTGTCGAGGGCATGAATTAAAAAAGGAAGTTTCTATTTCTTCTTTCTTTCTTACTTTTCTTCTTTCTTTTCGTAATGTGGACTATGCTTAGGGAGAATGGCTCTTCTAATGTAAATTTATTCCACTCCCCTTCACACCTGGCGGTTGTAGAACTATTCTACCACTAAATGTGAGGACCAAAACTCCTGTTCTCGGGCTCTAAACCACCAGTTTGCCCTTCCCAATAACAACTATTACAATGAATAAGTGTATACAGAACTAACAATGATTTGAAACACATATAACGTGGCTGTAATTCATTTGCAGAGCAGTTCATTGAATGATAATCGTAACTGAGCTCAAAGATGTCTCCTTTCCAACGCCATACTCCATTCTCAGGCTCACCACGTACATCATAACCAATGACGAGACGGTCACCTCTTCCCCAGCAGGTTCTCAGCGTATGAAGCAAATTTTGACCGCACGACCATGACGGCTATTAGATATATAACCGAAATCCCGTATCAAGCATCTCCCCATTAGCTCGTCTGACATTATCAACTCGTGTCTGGAGATCCATCCGCCTTTATCTTGTCGCGCCTCCATTGCCGGACCGGCTTAAGGATTTTCTCGAGGAGTCGCCTGCCGTATTTGTAAGATAGCCACGTCAGCAAGACGACCGCGGCTGTGCCGACGGCTACGGATAGGACGAGGCCCCACACCACGTAAGGTCGGTGGTCTTTGTTGGGAATCGTTTCGCGAACGTGTGCCGGTGTCCCGCCGGGGTTGGATGCGAGAAGGCTGCCCGCCGTCTTACTGAGGCATATGAGCGGCGGCATCGTAGTCAAGTAGATGTTCTGATAGTTGTCTGAAGCTCGGGCCGCTTGTGGTGATGGACTGGACTGGACTGTGGAAGAGCAGTCGTTGTTGGCGGTGATTGCAGATCGATGCTAAGGTAGAATCAAAATAGGTAGTGCTCAGTTAGGTACCAAGAATAGTAACGACAGGATTGTGCTTAAATACCCGAATTTCCAATCCAGAATAGACCGTACCTATATATGCCTCTAAATGATTCAGATTTCTAGTCTTGAAGTACGTGATGAATTTCATTCGGATAATTCTTGTTAGACTGCCTGTCGTCATTCAATTGCGGCGTTCAACTTCGGGTTATCATGTTCGTCTGGTTGGGAAAGGGTGACAATGAGAAGAGCTTGGTATCATCAGAACCTGAGGTTGTGGAAAAGTTGTTCTATCATTTCGTCCGTAACTGCTGAAATGGTAAATATTTTTCTTTTGTCTCATATTCACTGGTCCACGACTACTGGTCAGGTCAATAAATTAGTTATATGAGTTTAACCTCAGAAAATAAAATAGCTGTAGCCTTTAGGCATTTAAAGGGAAAAGGAGAAAAAAAAAGCCTAATACCTAAGGTATCTAGGTAGTCAAGGGCAGCTCGAATGTATATTTTATGAGAATGGCTTTCGTTGCGCTGCTCAATTATCTGGATGTGCCCGACTTGTGGTTCTTATCAACCGTCCGAATCCTCGGTCAGTACCAGGTAGGTACACAGTAGCGATATCCCGACAAATCTAACAAGCCACGCCTTTGGTATAAACATGCTCTTTATGTAGTCCCATCATTAGGTGGGGTGTTTACATGAGATTATTTATCTGGGATGGTGTAAAGACGTATTACAAATTCACGTAATCACTTGCTCATCAGTTATCAGTTAAGCACATCATACCTAATCTTACGTTGGCCCATTGAAGACAACGAGTCAACTCTTCTGGAAAAAATCTTCGATTCATCTCAGCAATGAATTAAGACATACATACACCTATGTGGGGGCTCAGCAGGCCCTCTTCAGGTGTCAATAACGTAGAGTACTCGTTTAGAGTACAAATAACCTGTAAATGCTCCGTCACAAGCCGTTGTAGCCCGATTCCGAAGCTAATTATCGTTTACGAAGCCTGCGCCTTTCTCTCGGAGGCGAAGACTAGTTTCTTTAGTTATGTCAAGCACCTCTACTCTAATTTGAGGCGGTCCAGCGTCAAATACCAGTACGGGTGAGTGGATCGGTGCGTGAAGTCTATGCAAATCTTAGGAGCCACTGCAATCATTGCAACACCAGTTGCGCTCTCTAACGGACATTTTCGCATCGCTCCGGATGCAGTCGGTGTGATAAAGCGGCTTCTCGCAATCCTACACAGTATTAGTCACATCTCAATCACTTGATAGTCTCGTTCGAGTTACTTACCAAATTTGAGCAGATCAGTGTAGATGGCCCTCGGACTGGTTGGCCACAGACAGCACATCCTGATGTTGACTTGCGATATTCCGTTCTAGGAGACAGTGGTTTAATAATCGCGGACTGCTCAGGTCGTTTCTGAGACCTCGCCTGTCGCATGATTGCAAGCGCATCCGCAATAGTAGGTTCAGCAAGGGCATTCCTTGCTTTTAGATAGCTCAGGTGCTTCGAAAACTCCGTCATGCGGCTCTGCGTCGCAGATAGCCATAATGCCTTGTCCTTCACAAAGCTGAGATAAACCCCCTGTAAATGGGGTTCAGAAGTAACACATTCCCTATTCACGTAAGCATCCCATTCCGAGATGTATTCTTTCTCGTCTTGGTGCACATCGCTGTAATCTCGAATGATATCCCGATGTTTCTGTGCAAGCCAAGTATCATCGATCTCAGGGGGATCAACTAGAGACCCGGGCTCAAGATATGCCTTACTCAGGCGATCATACATAGGTTGCTTGTTATTGGGAACAAGCTGCCTCGTATCCTTGGGCTTACTTGGGACCGGGGGCTACGTGAAATTAGCGTAAGCGGTGACTTGGAATATTTTGGTACCCTATGTAGACTCACTAATGTAGTTTTTGGTTGCGTTAGGATCCTTTGGGCTTTTTGAGGAGATATATCATCTCCGAAGTCGCTCTCAGGATCCTCTAAATCAGCATCGTCTAGTGATGACATAGAGCGCCGCGGAGTTCCTTGGCCATGCTGATAGATCCAGATACGGGAGTAGTTTGAATCAATATCATACTTGAACTCATCATGATCCGTGACGTGTTTTATGAGTTGATCCATAGACGAATGCGTAGCGTAACATCGTATGCAGGAGTAATTCTTGAGCACGACTTCTCCAGCGTTGGGTAGTACCCACGTAACCTGACCAGCTTGGCTTCCAGTATCTGCTAGCTTACGCTTTTTGCGCTCTTTGCGCTCCTTCCCCCTCGCCTTGTCACTGAGGAGTTTAAGGTTATAGTTCTGCTTCTCCCTCGTTCTGAGAGAGCGGGTGGGGGTTGCTGCCTCTTCGTGATCTTCATCCTCTTCCATGAAAACATCCTGGTCGTCTTTGGGGAGGCCATTTGTCAAGTTGTCTACCCTGCCATTGACATGCCCGTTCGTGAGCGGCTCTAAGGCGCCGTTAGAGACTGATGGCTTAACTTCTGGAGGTGAATCTTCGACTTCGGTGGTGCTACCCGTCGCATGACCTGTGGACCATCTCAAATCCATATCCATCATTAGATCGAGAGGAACCTCGGCTCCCACCCTCTTCCTAATCTTAACGGGTGAGGAGGTCCGGCTCTTCTCGAATCGGTAGACCACCTGAGACGTTAGAACCCAATCCTGCGGACGGTTGGTCGCGATGTCGCGGGTTTGTTCCTTGGGCAACAAATCGGCAGGTGGCCAACGTGGATCACCTGCTGACTCCAACTCAGCTTGGACCAAGTAATGGTCAGCCAGCTCAAAGCTATTGTCATCATCTCGCTCAACGCATATCTTTTCCGCCGGGACGTGGAATGGTGAGTTTAAGTAAATCCTGGCTCTCCTGCAGGTGCCGTCGGCGTCTCGAAAGACCTTGAAGTTACATATCTGGCTGTCACAATAGAGTACGCGGACTTCTTTGATTTCATTGCCGACGACCCGCCACCTGAATATACTAAGCTTGCAACGGATGCGGATGGGAGGAATGTCCTTTTTGGCAGGTGACCCCGTGCCATTTAGCAAGTTGCTGGATCTGAAGCTAGAGCTGTCCTTGTGGGTGATCTGGAGAACCTCGACACGAAGGGCCTTCTCGAAATCATTGGGGTTTTCAGATAGTAAGCGATCCGCAGCACTGGCAGGCACACGTTCCGATGCGTTCTCAATTATGCGGCGCCTCTTGGTGGCGCGCGGGGGATGATCTTCACCGACAGTATTGTCACCGTTTGCCGAAGATAGCTTGATGCCCATGCTGTAAGGTGACAGGTGATCGACAGCAGTCTTCCAGGCGCGGTGGATGAAAGGTAGGTCGCGTTTGTACGGGGTAATAGTAGCCATCTCTATGAGGGAACATGGGCGCAGCTAACCACAGTTTTGTGGCTTTCTGCTTGAGAAGTAGTGGCGGCTTGAGTGAGAAAGTAGGACGCAGCACCTCCCAACACAACGAGCCTCCAACACAATCAATTAGGAATTACCAAGGTCGGATTAGCATTATTGATATCCCCCGCGAGCAGGGAAGATGGGGGATGATAAGAGTTATAGCATGGAACTGAAGTGACAGTGAAGGGAGGCCAGCTAAGGTACGAGGATTAAGTAAGAGTTCAGGGATGAATGGACCAAGTGAACGACTGAAGTGAGCGTGACTGTGGGCTGCAGCTGCGGCTGCGGCTGCGACAATGGACAATGAGATGCGACGAATCAAAGTGCGCCTATAGCCCGGATTGTTTACGGGTAGGGCAAAGATGGATTGGCAGTTGAGGGGGGGGTGGCTGAACAGTGTCACAAGTGGTGATGGAGTTGATAAGTATAGAAGAGTCTGAGCCTGGAAGGATTGAGTAGGCATGTGATGCACTCGAGATAGTTGTCCGCGATGCGATGCAGATGCGGATGCGTGAAAAGTGGAAGAACCCGTAGACGCGTTTCCAACTAACCAAGGTTGGCCAGTTCGGCTGGTTGGCTGAGTAGGAAGTAGGACACCCAAACCATGCAGGGGTTAGGCCTGTGGCTACTGCAGCTTCATGTGGCGGGCCATGCACACACAAAGGGGGCACACAAGCCACAGTGACCCACGTCTTTCGCAGCTGTGAATTTAGATAGCAAGCGCTTAAGTGGGTATCTACCTAGGTATGTACCTACTTACACATGTCCACATCACTGCAGCCCCAATTACTATGTGCAGGCTCAGCAGTTGATGAAATGAAATGGGCCATCTCCTATTAGGCAACTCTTAATCCCCCCCCCTAGATGGAGCAAGTCTCATTGTCATGCGGCTTCATCCCGGTACATATAACACTCTTGATACCCAAATTGTCTCTTCATAAGTAATAAGAAGTTTGTAAGAGTTTGCACCTTGTAATACCAGGACTATCCTTGATATATACCCCCTAATATGAAAGTAGAATGAATATCTACCTATTGTAATTCGGTTTCGATCAGTTCCTTTATGTAATACCATGACAAACAAATACCTTATGTAGGTAGTAATTCAAGTATTCTACCTCTCCCAACATTAACTAAATATTTGCCCCTTCTTAGGTAGAGAGAGGCGATGTACATGAGATTCTAATGATTGAAACCACCTAGCTTTTTATCTATAAGACAAGATGATCTGAGTGACATGCGCATGGTTTGACATACCCCCATATTACGACTGCGGTTCCCGTATAACTAAACGAATCGTTATTACTAATAATTATGAACACATGATTTGTTTGGTTAGCGTATAGTGAGAAGAGCACGATGCAAAAGAGGACTACATATAGGCATGGAAACATCTTGACCATAACGATACTACCCACCCGTGCATTCTCCTCCATGATAAAATATAGGTATACCTCTAAGTTGAAAAAAATTCTTCATGTACGCCATGGGGCTTGCGTTACAAGACCATGTCATTACATTGTAATACATTCGAATATTGAGGGGTTTGTCTTTGAATTTCCCGGGATATTAGCGGATGGAAGTGGTTCAGAAATAAGAACTACCTAGGTATCTAAGGTGTGAGAGTTCTGTTCTATCGGAGGAATTAGTGCAAAAGAAAAAAATTTCAACTAAGACACAGCAAATGGTCACCGTTTTAGGTGTTGCAGGGGGTACTCCAGTACATTTTCAGCTGTTTGCAGTGGGTGTGCTTGGTTGGTGGGGGTTGGTGGTTCACCGTCTAACAGCTGTCCGTTGCCCCTCGTAGCCCGAATGGGTTAGACCGCAGATCTTATCACAAGTTCCAAACCTTATTTAGCGGGCCACTGCCAATCTAGCTGCAATGAGTCAATGACCGATTCAAATTCCAAGTCCCGAATACCAAATTTCATACTTCGTACTTCACACTTCCAATTCACACGTCGCACTTACGACTTACGCCTTCTCAACCTGCTTCTGGTACCAACTCCCAACATTAACACCGTAACAATCGTCAGTCATATTATTCGTATTAACATTACTGCGATACTTCAATTGCGTATGTTTTTTGTGTCTTCTTACACCTGATATCCCCGCGCTGGCTCGTTCCCCTATACAATCAAATAGTCCCTCTGTCTACATGTACATGTAACAATGGACCGCCCCCGAAGAGCCGTACGGAGCAATCCGAGCCGAGCCGCCAAGGTGAAGCGCCCGGTTCGTGCAACGCGATCAACTGCCACATACTTCGCGTCGCCCTCTTCATCCTCATCTTCCCCCTTATCCCCATCTTCGTCCGACACCGACGTCGACATCGACGTCAACGACGACGACTACCAAGACCACAAAGACGACTCAACCAGTACCCGCTCTCTCACACGAAAGCGAAAGAACTCTTTCAATGAGGACCCTTCCCCGAGAAAACATCCGCGGCGAAGTTCCGAAGCCGTCTATAGAGCTTCTAACAAAACCCGTGCTCCCCAAACGCCGAAGTCTACTACGCCTACGCCCGCACCTGCAGTCGAGACATCCGACACTCCCGCTGTGTACCCGCCCTGGACAACAGCTCCATACCTCGTATTCGTGTCTGTCTTCGACTACATCGCGGCCCCAATCCGCGACCCTTCATCGCGACGCGAAGATGTCTTCGAGGCGGTTGCCACTTTAACATCGGCTGCGCGCGCATGCAAGACTTTCACGGAACCCGCACTGAAGAATCTTTATAAATGTCCCCCCTTCCTTCATCAATGGCGCTACACCAAAGCGCCCAACCTCTCCTTCAGCCAATTCATCAACACACTCAACTTGCCCTCGGATACCACCGTCATCAACTACCACCCGAAGGTAGAGATCCTGCGCCTTGCTGTCCGTGCCGTCATCGGACAAAAGAACAGCACAAACTACACTAGTCTACCTGAAGTTGCCCGCAATCTTCCAAGACTATCTCACTTGGAGTTGTATCACGAGTTTGATGAACCGCCCTACCGTCGGCTAGATGAGCACATTCGGTTCAAGTGCTCGTCAGATGAGTTGATGGAGATCTTGGCACCACAAACAGGCGATGAGCGAAACAATGCGATTGCGCTCACTGAGCTGCAGAGTTGGCGTTGGAATTCCCGTCTGACGGATGAGTCTTTATCTCTGGACAAGTTGGAGAAGTTTCACAAGAATCCGAATTTCGTTACATTACGAAAAGTGGCTTTTCTAAACTATCAGCTCCCGTCATGGGGCTTGATACCCAGGCTCCGCGACACCAAGGAGATGCAAGAGCAAGACGCTCTCAAAATTACGCAACTTGCTGCTTGTATCTCAGCCCTACCACATCTGGAGCATCTCACTTTGGAGTCGTGCACATTAGCTAATGGCTCATTGCTGCAACAACTTCCAAAGACACTCAAGCGTCTCGAGCTGATCAACTGCTGGGAAGTGACAGCCACAGATCTTTACGAGTTCCTGCTCACTCACGGCGGCCATCTACAGAGTCTTACCTTGAACCATTGCCAGTCGCTGAGCCTAGGCTTTCTACCAGTTTTGCGATCAGCTTGTCCCAACCTGGAACATCTTTACATGGACTTGTCTTATTTCCGACATCATGAACACTATGCGGACAACAAGCCCGAGTATGAGACGCTGCTGACGGAGGATGAGGTACCGGCATGGCCTTCCTCCATACAGTCAATTGAGATCCTCCACATGCGAAAGTGGGGACGTAGGGCTGCAGAGACGTTTTTTGGAAGCTTGCTGCAGAGCGCTCAGGATCTACCTTACCTTCGTCGCCTCGCATTCAGGGTCGCACTAGATATAGGATGGCGCCAACGCCGAGAGCTTCGTGAACTTTGGGTCGATAAGATGACGAAGGTCTTCAAGAGAAAGTCGAAGCCTCCGAGAAACCTCACCACCATTTCCGACGTGCCTACCGAGGTGCAACAGAAAACTAGAGAGGAGTCTCGTTCAAAGGACAAACGGCCTTTGGCCGCACCGATGCGACGCAGCACGCGACTAGCCGATATCTCGCCAGCGCAAACCTCATCAGAGAGTGATAAGGCATCTGTCAGCAAGAGAGGAACTACGAGAGCTTCAGTCATCAGCAAGAGAGGGATGGCAAGAGCCTCGGCTATTAGCAAGGAGCTAAAGCGTCTGAGGGGAAGTGGAATGCTCCTCAAGGAACAAGATGCCGATGATGAGGAGAGCGAGGACGAGCTTGCTGCTGATCACTCCGAGCACAGCTACCAAGGTCGCAAGGTCAGAAGAATATCAAAGCACTCGCCGGCTAATGACGAGTATATCCACGGTCTATGTGATATTGTGGACATCCAGGTTGATAACCACCGGCCTACGGAAAGACAGTTTGACATGGATGACTTCTTGGACTCGGTGGAGGAGTCCGATCCGGACTGGGACGGAGGGGACGTCGATGTCTTTGACTAGAAGCTTGCTGCCAATGCGGCAGGGCCTTGTTTGATTCCATAAGCATGATATGATTTGCATGAGAACGACGCTAGCATAGGGAGGGTTGCATGGATCCGGCGTCAGGTATCAGGGATCGGATACTACTAAATTTGAGTCATCACTGACATATTCACGGCATACGGAGTTTGATTGAGAGCACTTTTCCAATACCCGGCATATCTCCGATACCTAATGCAGGAGAGGAGGGGATTGCCACGTAAGGCGAGCTGCTTATTGGAACGTAGGCGCCGTATATAGTGCAGCCGTGCAACAAGTTTGTGAATACGAAGCAATACATAAATCATCCCTTAGCATCATATGACGACTCAAGAGTGCTCAGTGACCCTGGAAAAGGTATAGAAAATGTGTTTCAATACGAAAAATCGAACCCCGAGCTCCTCGGTGGAAACGGGGTATGTTACCCGTTATGGTATGATTGAATAAGTTAACAACTTTAGCGAGTTATCTCAAGCTATGATCGTGTAGTGTTTTAGTGGGTGAGTCTTCAGAGTATTCTAATGAATAGATATTGACATAACACTACCATAGGCCGTAGATCTGAGAAACCTACCAGGGCTTATAAGTAACTGTTTCAATACAACCTGATCGAAAGAGCTCGTTAGAGAATAGGGTGCCTTATTCATGTTCAACCGAGCAGCCATAAAATCGTATACATTTGTAATATAGACTGCCTAGTTGAGCAAGGAAAAACATCTGAGAAGATATAGTCCGTGGCTAGACTCATAAATTATAGCCAAGCCAACTTTACCCCCTACGCCCAACCCTACCTAAGCATCATATGCGCTTCAGGATGAATACTCGATCCACCCTCACCATCAAGGTAACATGACTCGGAAGATACATGAAGAACAAACTGCCCTTCTTAGAACATATGAACTTTCTTTGCGGAATGAAACACTAAAACGGCAAGTCAGTATCTCTTCCGGTTTCGAGAGGGAAATAAGGGGATATCATCGGTAGAAACATACTGGAGGGCAGCAAGTCCTTATTGTCGTCCAGGGCCTCCATCGCCGTCTGGATGTGCGCGGGGAACTTCTTGAGCACGTCCGCGCTGAGGTTCTTCTGCAGGCGCTCCGCGCGCCACTCGTAGAACTGCTGGATGAGGCCGGCCCCGGCCATGCTCAGAGCCATGCCGCCTAGGTCTTTCAGCAGACCGGTCTCGGCGCTCTCGTCGTCGTCGTCCGAGTCTACTCCGGAGCTGGTGCCTTCTTCGCCGTCGCCGGAGATCTCCTTGGCGATCCGCTTGGCGAGGTTCTGGCCCATCTCCGTCTTTAGGTTGCCCCACTCCTTGCTATCCATCAGTTTCTGCAGGATGCTGCATAGTCTGTACTTCTTCTCCATCACTGCGAGACCCTGTAGTTAGCAAAAGATACTATCTCTAACGCTCGTGGATGTTGGTCTTGACAGCTGGTACCGCCATAACGTATAAGCAAAAGGGGGAGGTGGGCATCTAGATGTACTTACTGTAGAACTCCCAATACTTCAGAAGGCCTCTCTCGGGAGAAGCATTGTAAAAGTCAATCTCGTCGGTTGGGATTCTTTGCCCGTAAAAGTCTCGTCCTGAACCGCCGAGTTCGAGGTAGCAGAGAAACCACTTCGCCCCTGGGACACCCGAGAATCGCGCGAGGACCCATTCGCCCGCCACCTTCGTCAAGTCGGATTCCTGAACGAACTTTATCATCTTGCTCACCCTATTGCCCTCTGCTTCGAACTCCTTGAAGATAGAATCATCTGGCCCGGTACCCTTGCCGTCCTTGTCGGAGTTCGGCATCTTCAATCGGTCCTTGAGCGTGTTCTGCCAGGCCGACTCTGCCTTTTTAAGTCTGCTCTCGTTGACTTGCGAAGTTTCATCTCCGGTCGAATCTCCTTTGCCGCCGGTGGTTTCTAGTCTGAGGACTTTGTCCTCTACGGCTTGAACAATATCGAGCTCCTTTGCTAGAATGGACTTGGGACACGAAAAACTAACCATGACGGCTACAAATCTACAGTTAGCACTCACAAAATCCAGTGAAATGCAAGGCAATTTGGGTGGTTGACGGACACGTATCTCAGGACAAGATTGTGACAAATATGCTAGAGAAGGAGTAGTAAATCATCGAACGGCACCTACTAGCAAACCCTGTACTGATAATACACCAGCCGGTAATCTTTTGGTCTGGGCTGACAGCGTTTCTCACTTGTCGGCGGAGCTTTTCGGGCTGGGCCATCGACACAATCACTCGCTGGATGTCGAACAAGCCCTCAATTCCCGAGTTCTTCACAATGATGGGGTTGGGCGAGATCATGGTGTCGAACTCTTCCGACTTTTTGTGAGGCTTTGAAAACTTCCGTTCTGGGATTTCGGCTAGGACCTTTCCTAACTCTTCCGGCAACTCGGGCGCACCCGATAATGGCGCGTTTCTTCCCTTTCCCTCACCTGCATCCCCTTCAACACCTTCGATGCGCTTGATGTAGGAAAACACTTCACCATCCAACGGATGTGAAAGGCCATCCGACATCAGTGACGGTGTTGCAGGCGGCGATGACACGCCAGCAGCATCTGGCTCATTACCAACATCAGTTGGTGTCACGCTGGCTTGAGAAGTCGCAGACTCTTTTCTGCCGAAGCTTTTCAACGATGGGGACTTGAAGCCAAAGCCTCGACTAGACGATTGCTGTGGCGATGCCTTTGGTGGTGCTGTCTCGGGTTCAGTCTTCTTCCGGCCGAATTTTGGAGCCTTGAAAGATGGCAGCTCCTTAGGAAGAGAAGGTGTCCTGATCTGAGAAGTAAATGAGTTCAGTGCGCCCTGTTTGGGGCCACCTTCGTCCGCTCCTATAGTGGGGGTTGCGAGAGTGGACGTAGATGGAGAGTCGGTAGCCCGGGTCGTGGCCTCTGCCTTGGAGTCGAATGCAGTTTCGATGTACTTGAGAATTTTCCCAATGTTCGTAATATGTGGTCTAAGTTGTTCAAATTCTGCCCTCTTGATTACTCTTAGTATCTCCACTACCCAGCCCAGGGGTATGTTCTTCTTCTGCCGTTCCTTAACAAACGTGATGGCAGAGACAAGCATGCCGGAGATAGCTAAGAAGTCGGCCATCTTCTCGTATCGCTCGGTCTGGACAAGCTCCGACAACTTTTCATCTCTTTTCTTCTTGCGCTCTTCATCTTTACTGATATTGTATGCTGCAGGCAATGATGGGTATAGTGAGCGTCCTCGGATATGGCTACCATATTGCTTCCCAGTCCAATTGAAGACTGACACATCATTTGAAGAAATGACCACTTCATCGAGAAGTCGGGAGAGAGCTTTCGTCAAGCCCTCGGCAGGGAAGACGGGGAACCTAACCCCGAGCATCCCCATGAGGCAGTAAGCGAAATCGGTAACGACGGTGGCATTTCTTCCGGAGAGAAGGGACATGGCATTATGGGTCGAAAAGCGACTCCTGATAAGCCCCTTCCGCCAAAGCTCTAGATTCTGCACTTTTCCGAAAGCGGCGACATAGCTCCTGTCGTAAATGATCGGCACTTCGAGGAGACCGACCAGGCTCTTTAGAAGGACGTTGATAGCATGTCGCGCACGTTCTGCTAGCGAGTACTCTCTGGAATCGGATAGGTATGGCTGAAGTGCTTCCAGAATACAGTTTAGGAGACGCTTCCCATCACTAACTTGGTCTTCACTAGACGCTGTCAGGCCTGAGACAGCGATGTATACCGATTGAGTGATTCGAGACCTGGCAGTCTCCATCTCAATATCTCTAGGGAGGCGAAATTCTAGAGTGTCAAGTATGACGATAAGCTTTCGGGCGATGATAAGAGACTCCTCTCCTGGAGGAAGTTCCTGAAGGCGGTACTGCTTGGAGTGTGAGTGAAAGGGCTCGACTGGGATGGCAGAGGCGCAGGGACTATCGATGTCGATATGGCAAATCGAGAAATAGAAAGAAGAAAACTTACTTGAACACCGCTCTTATCAAGGGCCTCCGCTAGAAGAGTTGTGTTATTTCCACCACTGAAGACAGAGGAGTATGGATTGTTGGTGTCCACGCTAGTGTAGAGATAAGCGAAGGGGGAAAGATGATACCATGGCCCAATAGTATCAACTGGCCTAGAGAGAAGTTCCCAAGCGGAGTTGACATAGAAAGTCGCCTTACTCATGACGAGCTCTTGGAGTGTCCAAGCTCGAGTGGACCATTCCGGCTTGTAATCGAGGATATCCTTGAATTGGACGATGTTGGGGCCGGGCGGTTCTATAGTAGACATCATAATCTGCCAGTCCGTCAATGGGTCTATTGGGATGTTCCTTCTAGTATCCAAGTGAATCAGGCAGAACTCGGCGTTCTTATACCATTCACCCATTGCAGAGATACTCTTTACGTACTCCCCGTCATCGGCTCTATTGATACAACACGAATCGATCCACAGATATCGCTTGTCGGTTATTGGGAATGGATAGTTGTCGAAGATCTCCCTGGATCGCTCAATCGATTTCTCGATCTTGGTAACAGACTTCTTCCGTTCCAAGTTCCCTATCAGCTCATCGATTGCGTCGCGGATATGGCCGTGTCGTTCAAAGAAACGCACTTTGTCAACATGTTCTGACTGTTTTCTCTTCTCTTCGTCCAGTGCTTCCTCGGCCTTCGTAACGTCTAGTGATAGCTGCTCCGTAACGTCATCGGTTATGTCACGGACAGCCTGGGCCTTATCATCTTCGAGACCAGTATCCTTGAGGAATTGGTCGAAGACCTCATCTTCCATCTTCCCATAGTCGCGAGCAACAAGGGCCGCTGCAAGTCTGTCCCTGGCCCTTTGGAACCCTCCTTCGCCGTCATCTCCCTTTTCTAGAATCTTGACGTCGACGCGCCACGACAACAACTCCCTCACAATGTCGCTGGTGTCGCTCAGACCAAGCTCGAGTGATGCGTTACCCTCCTCTGCCAACGATTTGATGACACTTATTTGCGCATCGATGTCCTGCTGGCATTGTATTTTGATGGTGTCAATGTCGTTTCGTTTCGTGGTACCAGTAGTGGTCTTCTGAGAAGATTTATCGGCGGCAGCATCTGCTAGTGCTTGGTTGAAGGCTTTAAACTTCGCGTCGCCGATGTACTTATAATTCACTTCGCGTCCCTTCCAGCTGTGAGAGAGAATACAATACTGACCACGAGGACCAATATTGGGGTATTCAACGAGATTCTTCGTATCCAGATCGATCATTCGGACGGGGTGCCGAGTCTCTTGACCCCCTGGCTCTGTAGCAGCTGACAAATATGACGAGTCTAGCAACACAATATCATCGAGGCCAGATGCGGTCGCAGACACTTGGGAGTATCGTTCTTCCTCGTTGTAGAACGCGGGCTTGAATTTGGGCACGAACCAAAGATTTAGCATAGACCGCACCTTATCTGGATTGTTGCCAACGGCGATCTTGAAGGCCGCTGCCGACTTGGCTTGCAAGTCAACAGCTCTTGCCGTAACGTAATCTGCGGTTGCTCTCGACATCGGATGACAACTAAAAGCAATCTTGCGTGTCCAACTGAAGCTCCCAATGTGATGCTTGCTCAAGTTAGCTCTTTCGTCCTTAAAGGGATTAAATTCTCTTGCTGAAAGACGGCTCTAACACAAAAGCCACGGTCTGCGGGCTGACTATCGGAACCAGGGCTAGCCACACGGCCATGGCATATCACCATGCTTCATGCACGTCCCTCTTCTTCGGGCTTCATAATAGCAATATGCAGGGAATTTGAGTTGGTGGATAGAACTCGAGACGTGTGTCCAATGTTGCAGGCGGATTTCATGATCCAATGATGGTTATTCCTTGCTGCTATGGGTTATCATGAGTAGTCCTATTTCTCCCTTGCCTCGGAGCCGCCTGAAGAGAATTTCCATCGCATTTTAGCAACGGCAACCTTTCAATGCTACAATCCGTATATGTGCCTGGCTGGCTCAGGGGTCTTTGGTGCTAGCCTTCAGTGAAGCAGCATATTGGGCAGCATATTGAAAGCGGTGTAACAATTGGAGGTCGGCGATGTGATGATTGGTTGGGGTGCGTCCATCATGCAGTTCAGCTTGCTGCATCAAAGATGGTGATGCCAAAGTTGGGTTTTCAGCTGGTAATATTGCATTGACCCCCTCACTTTTCTGCGGCTTGGAGACTGGGGTCTTGTTAGTCCTATCGAGCTGCCTGAAATGGGACGAAATTCTAAGGACAACGGTAATATCTAGATCGAGAGCACGATGACTTTGGCTTTGGGCTCTTGACTTTTCATTGCCGAGGGAGCTTTTGCTAAAGCTCCGTCTTACACTCCTGTCTATCCCCGTTAGCCACCACAAATACGATAGGACCAAATGGCGTCTTACCACCGGGTGTTAAAGGTGTTCGATAGATCTATCCACGATAAATCTGTAGAATGCGATTAGTATGTTCGCGTCGCCGTACAGCTTCTGTTATATCACTCTTGTCCTTGGTTTCTCTGCTCTAATCAAGTTGCGACAGTGACATTCATCCTTGGGAGGTCCTAATAAACGGCGAGAGATGGGCAGGAAAGATCCGACTTATCGGTTTTGTCGATGTTTTCTTCCTCATGTGCTACTCGGCGGATGCTCGGTTCGAGAAGGGCATCATCATCTACAGTAAGTTATTCTGTAAACCCCCGGTCCGCAGTCCATGTTGATGCTCAGCTTCGAAACAGAGGATGATGAGGTCATCCGAGACACCCTAAAGGAAGCAAAGGTGAAGCCGTCGGATATAAACCTCGACATTGTCAATCCGAAGGAGATAAGTAACGATGCAAATGGTAAATGCTGGACAATTTGGCAGATGTGCTTAATAAGCCACGATACACTGACAGCTTCAAAGTGCTTCCGAAATACTTCAGCTTTGACAGCCAACCGCTCGACTACCTCATTACTAGCCTAGGGCACGAGGTCGGGCTCAAAACAGAATACCCAACGTCTTCGTTGATCAAGTATCAAATCAAGATACTGAAGAGTAGGAACAAGGTCGTGAAGAGTTAGTACCGAGTTCACTTCCCCCGGTGCAAATATACACACTAAGGAACTATACTAACATAGTACGCTCCAGAGCGTGTGAGGCGCGCTGTCACCCAACACTCGCTTTTGGACCTATTGCATGATGCTATCCGTCTCGGGGTGATTTCGCACGCGGAAATGACAGCGCAGCTTCTCGGGAACTTCTACGTCGGCAGCGCGACGGATGATGCTATGCGCAAGTACCTGGACACGCTCGGGTCCGCTAGTCGGCCAGATAACATTGCACTGTCAAACGAGGCTTGAGAGGCTTGAGAGGCTTGAGAGGTCGAATAGTGCTCTCCTATTATACGACATGCGATTATGGATTATGAGGTATTGAGGATCTCTACGGGTTATGTGCATAGTTAATCCCATTACATCATAGCAACTTCTATGACACAAGATATACGCATACAATACCAAAAGGCGTCTTAACAGAATGCAATCTAACTTATTAGAAGATTTATTTTAAGTAACCGATTTACGCTTGACTTGTGTAAAAGAGTCTATGTATTAACAAGAGTATTCGTTGTAATCGAGGCTTGGATTGATGACGTCGGGGTCAAATACTGGGCAGTGTAACCAGAAAATGAATATAGCCATTCAGACTCCCATTTTCTAGTCAAATAACTCATTCTCTTCGTTATACTCGGGAATCAACCCTGGAGAGAATATGTCGTCAATGTTCGAGAAGGCTAGCACCTTTTTGGGCGGAGGCAATGAAGAAGCTAAGAAGCAGGAGGGCGAGTCTCTAACAACAGTCCTGGAAACGGCCGAGGACCGCAGCTCGCTCACGATTCTCGTCTCCGATGTCACTGAGCTCATGCGCAGGCAGATACTCGACGCGTTTGACCCCAAGGAAACAGGAACAGAAGACCAGATCCCTGCATTGAACAATGGAAATGACGAGACCAATGTCGAAAAGCCAAGTGCAAGTGATAAAGAGCGAAACGGTGAAATGCACAAGATTATAGAGAAACAGAAAGCTGATCTAGCTAAGCGAGAGAAGGAGGTCGGCGAAGAGAAAATGGTTGCGCTGAAGACCAGTGCGTTGGAGTTCTTTGATGACTGGAGAGACAGTGTGGCTATCCGTGTCGGGGAAGTCGTTAACTCGGGAAGAACAGCCAAGAACCAATCTAACCATGCGAAGCCGGAACTCACTAAGCCAAATGATCAACCAGTCCTGGAGGGCATTGAGGCAGAGGAGCAAAAGGATAGCTTTTCCGACGCACTACTGAAGCTGTACCCTCCAGTCGAAACCGCACTGCGCAAATTGGCCAAAGAGAAGAGGATATTAATCCTCCACTCGATGCTCTTACTCCTGCTCGGCTTGGAACACTACAACGCGCACTCCCGAACTCTCTTGCTGTATCTGACAACAAGCCTGGGCTTGTCGGCTACGGTACTTTCGGAAGACGAGCAGAAGGTTGCCCGTGGTCTCCTGACGGCGGCAGAGAAGATGTCAGCTGACGAGGAAACGAAGAAGAGGGCCGAAGAGAATGCGACAGCTCGCAAGTGGAAGATGGGCGTAGCTGGAGTCGCAGGCGCCGCTCTCATTGGAATTACGGGTGGTCTAGCAGCGCCCCTTTTGGCTTCCGGTGTCGGTACCGTTCTAGGTGGGATTGGCCTAGGAGCTACTGCTACAGCGGGCTACCTTGGAGCATTGGCTGGAAGTGGCGTGGTCGTCGGCGGGTTGTTTGGAGCCTATGGTGCAAAGATGACGAGTAAAGCCAGTAAGCTGTCCCCTTTTTGCCCCTGTCCAAAGTCTCCAAGTAGTCCCTCAAGCCACCAGCGTACAGCACACGCCCCGACCCTAAACCATCCCTTAAATTGTCCCAAATGCACTGTAGCTAATAACCTTTAGTGGAACAATACACGAGGGACGTGGAGGACTTCGCATTCGTACCGATTCCTAAGCCTGGAGAGAGCGAAAGCGACGCACGTCGGTTGCGCGTGGCTATCGGCATATCTGGGTGGCTCGGTGATAAAGATGAGGTAGTTAAACCTTGGAAATGTATTGGTCACTTCCAAGAGACTTTTGCTCTTCGTTTCGAACTTGAGGCATTGATGAACCTGGGCAATGCGCTCACAACCTTGGTCACTTCTGCCGCTTGGTCATATGCAAAGTCCGAGATCATCAAACGCACTGTCTTCGCTGCTTTAACTGCTGGCTTGTGGCCACTAGGTTTACTTGTAAGCTCAATAAATCTCACCTTTATTTATTTGTTCATCCCTTATCTCCCCCTACCTTTTATGCGCATTCTTTTTACCCCCTCTCCCTAACATAGGTAGTCAACATTTCAAAGATAAAATGGAATAATGAGCACTGATTCCTATATAGAAAGCCAGTCACATCATTGATAACCCTTGGAGTATCGCCAACCAACGAGCGCAGAAAGCTGGTGAGGTGCTGGCGGATGCCCTTATCAACAAAGCACAGGGCGAGCGACCCGTCACCCTGATAGGATATTCACTTGGGGCAAAGGTCATATACGTATGCCTTCAACAGCTTGCTGAGCGGAAGGCCTTTGGCCTCATCGAGAACGTGGTATTATTGGGCGCGCCGACTCCATGCAACTCAGCTGACTGGCGCCGCGTTCGCTCCGTAGTCACTGGAAGAGTGGTTAACGCTTACAGCACTAACGACTATATCCTTGCTTTCTTGTACCGAAGCAGCAGCATACAATTCGGCGTCGCTGGATTGAACCCTGTACTCAATGTCAAGGGCGTCGAAAATGTCGACGTCGGCGATCTAGTCAAAGGTCATACCTTATATCGTCATGCGACAGCGCCGATCCTCAAGCGTATCGGTTTCGAGGATATCGACTTGCAGGAGATCGAGCGCGAAGAGAAGAGACTGGCAGAACAGGAGAAGAAAGAGGAAGAGGAGCGCCAGGCTGCAGAAGGCGACACCAAAAAGCCCGATGTCGGTGGCGAACAAGGGGTGGGCGATGAAGAAGTCCACAGTATGGAGCAGGAATTTGAGCAGAAGAACAAGTTAACCTAGACAAGTCACACAAAAGGAAGGACTATTAGCTGTGAGTGATGGTAGCTTTTACGGGTGATAAATTACTTGTCAGCATAGGCAATTTTTTACGACGTGCTGGGTATCATTAGGATTTTTAGGCAAAAGAGAGATTCAATATTGACCCAATATCCTGTTTTCGTACTAATGGTAACTCCTGCCAGAATATTATCTGAATGTTTTATAGTAATTCTCAGCACCACGTCGCTTGGATACAATCGAGTTTCCGCATCTGCAATACCTCAAATCCAACCATCTTTCCACTTCTGCCAGATGAATCGCACCTGTAATGAGTAGAACATTTGCTTATGAACCATCATTGATCCATCCGGTGAGTTATCTAATTCCTAGAAACCACACTAATTATTGGTCAACTGTTTACTCTGGATCTTTACTAAGCTTTACAAGGTTTGTATCTGCTAATGTTAGTACGCACATTGGATGCCGAGAAGTATTCCAATATAGTATTGGTTTTATGCTGATATAGCTACCTACCTAGGTAATCACTATTTGATAAGATTGATATTGATAGGAATCGTTGAGCTCAAGTATATTCCCATGGAACTTCCCTCAGCCCCAAGACAATCTCTTTAATTTTTATCCGTGCTAACTTTTACTCTTTCGAAAACATTGCCCAAAGATTACTCGCTATTGTTAATTGTTCTTGATAGTGCCTATTAAAAGTTTGTCCGATTTCCCAAGTCATCAAGAGAGTAAAGAGATCTTAAAAGAGTTAGAAAGTTATTCGTAAAACGAATCTATCTTACTAGTAAATTAGATAACATGTAACGCTCTTAAGTTAATTTCTATGTTTTAGAGCAATGAGATCAACCAAGGTTTTTTCTGACATCCGGCCAACTTGATTATCCATCGAAGTTATACAAGCCCTGTCTAACTTATTTTCGCTCTATGATCCCCTAATTATATCATGATAGAATGGTTCCGATGTTTCCAAGAAAGTATTCCAGTGTCTAGGTACTACAAGAAGTACTTAGGTTAAATATCTAAGAGAACTAGACTGTACGTACACAGTCTTCTACATTTCACGGAAATAGGTTCACCGGTTAGTCGCGCATTGCACTACGATCCCATCCCCTTGATACGAACATTTACACCCTGATACGATCCATGATGAATTGAAACACGGATGCCTAAACACGCTTTGATCAAGCCTCAGTTCTAGACTTACGATCGTGTCGATGTCTAATCATACGACTTGAGTTTCCACTCGTTGATAATTTGATGGTACACGTATATTCGTGGTATGGGAAACATTCCGTGAGCCTCAGCCCTCACTAAGATCTGACATCGCCGCTTACAGAGTATATAGCTCGTGCTGTGATATAGCTGAGGCATAATTCTGCTGCCTAGTATTAGCATCTTTAGGAAGCCTCCGCGCTGGAAATCCCACTCTATCCATGTCTCAGCTCCCTATAACTAACATTGCTAAATTGAATCAACTAGCTTGAGCTGAAACGCTCGATTGGAGGCTCAATTGAGGTATGTCAAGTAACAGTGACACATCTAGCTCCCACGAGCTGAAGGACTTCTCCGCAGACATTCGCCTGACTTGCGCTGTTCTAACATTAGACATGCGTTAGCAATCACATTACTTACGACCGGACGATCTGCACCGAGCACGCTAGCAGCCCTCGCAGACTCATTGTCGAGGTACTTGCACACGAAGTACCTACCAGCGTCTCGGAACAGACCTTAAGCCCCCACCCACGAGCGTCCTGCCCTGACCAGGACGTCGTCTGGAATTAACCGGCATTCGAAATAACATAATGAATATCGTGATAATTAGTGCAAGGCCCATGGATCGTTAGATCGACACCGTCTGTAAGGCTGACGATATAGGATTCGGCTAGCTGGCATCAGCCCCGACTTCACTATGCAAGAATCGTACCGACCTGGCGTACGGCTTACTAAACTAGGTATCGACGCTTCTTTCCGACCGCCTAAGGAAGAAACTATCTCCTTACAGACTTTGACCCAAGTCGCAATCTCGCAGGTGCGGCACCGCTGCTTGCGTATTCTCTCGCCTTACCTCAGCAGGTACTTACGTTTGGACCCTCAGACCCTCAGACCCTCAGACCCTCAGGCGAGATACAATCCCACAAAAACCAAGTTCTCGAATACGCACACGCACGGCGCAGCAACGCCTAGAGGTGGGGGGGCCGGGCGCGTTCCCGAAGAACCATCATGTAGAGCGTTAGAGCCTTGTCGTGTCAGACGAATAGATTAGCTGCTGTATGATGCCTTCGTGGGGATACCATGCCGCGCCCATGCGGCGTAGCTACCACAGCCTCAACTTTCGTGGGAGATTGAGAATCAGCGGCGAAGAGTTTGGGATCCTTATTCCACATGTCTAAGGCTATCTTCATGCCATGGTATCTTAGTGCGCATTGCAATCGAAGGCTCCTTTAAATGAAAGGCGCTTTCCCTCCTCGCCGCGAGGCTGTATCTGCAAGTCTATATGACGATTACTGAGATAACAGCAAGGTGTCTTAATCCTAAAGCTCATGCTAGCTGCAAGGTTAAAATCTAACTACCGGGTATACCCTAAGGACGGTACTGCAGTGGCCTTCTGGAAGACTGGAACTATCAGCTACTGCACGGCACTTGAATGAGACATGCTCCATGGAGGTCTCGTGAACTTTTTGACTTATGTCCACCTTCTATAGTATCTAACCTCCACCAGGTGGGCTTCTCTTGAATTATTTAGGATCTGCTTTTCTTTGCCTGTTGGTAACGTTGACGCGATGAAATGGGGCTTTTGAGAGGTCATACTGGGATTAAGCATGCAGTACGAAGTGCAATCCTTACAGCTGTACCCCATCATGACCCCCAATCGACTATGAAAGCTAACCCGTTCCCGGATTGAGGATGCTCATCCTGTATCGGCATACCTAAGAGGTTATAATATGATACAATATCTCTAGTTAGTGCGAGGCGTGCAGCATACATAGCTGTGAATAGGACAGGGGCAAGCAGCCCCAGGGGTGCAGGACGCGTAACATAGCAGCATATTCGCCTACCACGCTAGACTCCATTCAAATCGTCAACTTGCATAGAGGTAGGTAGTAATGCGAGACCTTGCACTGCGCGTGCGGCCGTCAGCGAAAAGACTGTATGCATATCACGTAAATTGAGCAATGGTAAACATGCATAGTCTTTCTTCCCCCAGTCTTGGTTCTTACTCCTTTTTGCTCGCCTTCCCTCCTTGGAGCCTTTGGGCTTTTGAGCTTGCGGTCGAAACAAATCCCCGTTGGGCATGCAGATCGCTCATGCCCGGAGTTTAGACGCGATACATGTATATCGAGCTTCTGTATTCCGTATATACACATACGAGAGATGATTGCGACATGCGCGTTGATGCGGGTCCGATTCATGATCCTATGTACTGGTATTGTAATGGGGTTCAACGTGGACTCAGACTCGGGCTCGAGCTCCGTACTCGACATAGTGGACCTACGCGGACATCAACGCCAAGCCGGGATCGGCGAGGCGGCTTCCGTGTCTCTTCCGATTATTCTACTAAAAGACTAAAAGACGCAAACTATAGTGTGGAATTCTGTTTTAGCAAATACCCTCACTCACGAACCATTCCTTCTATGGAGATTCAGTTCGATAGGCTTACGTCTCAGGGGCGCGTAGCTCCCGCTGTGCTCCTCCCAGCAGGACCTAGCGGGTGCAGCGACGGGTTGCAGTTTGCGCGATGGAAGCTGTCACTTACCATTAGAGCCCTAGAGGGCCCCGCCGGCCAGTGGTCGTTCTGGGAGACTGAGAGCTTCTCGCCGGCAGGGATCGCGATCCTATAACCTAGCCGCCTACGGCACAGCAACCAGACACAGGCACGGAGACATATACCGATGATCTAGGTGTGCTCTAAGTCTATCCGGTGCTCTTTCTGCACTCACATGGCAATGCATGGACTTTTTGTGTTACGTGAAGTAAGTAGGGCATATAAATCGGGTGGCACAGGGCTGACGATCGTCTCTCGGTAGCCCAGTATCGAGAAGGGCGATCATCAGCTCGGCAGATCCTTTTTTCGTTTCAAGCCCTCTTCCTCTACCGCGTCCCGCTTCTGCATGCGATTTTCTCTTTTCTTCCCGTGGGTGCGATGATGCAGAAAGCAAACTAGCGCCGGTATTAGGGAAGGTAGGAATATGATGAACCCATTTCTTTGAGAAAGAGGGCAAATTTGTGACGGACCCTGTATTTTGCTTTACTTACCAGGTAGGTATGTACACAAAAAGTCCCCATTCCCGAAGGCGGAAATCCGTTTCCAGAAAGCAGATCACTTACATAGTACTCGGTCATTCATACCACGTTACTCCCTCCCTCTGCATGTGGACTTGTAGTTAGTCGTTAGCGGTCGGTACTCCATCGTGGGATAGCCTACGGACGTCCCGATGCTATATCCCGATACTATGGGTAGGAGGTCTCGCAAGGAACGCTGATAAGGCGGTGTAGGCGATAGCCCTTGGCCAACACTATCTGTGCCACGCGTACGCACGCGCGCTAAAATGATGGATTGGTGTTCGGATAGATGAGGCCGATGCGTCGTTTAGCAACGAATCGAAGCATCTGGCTCGCGATTGCCGAAATTGCTAGGCTCGTTCCAAGCACCTGGAAGGATTTGCGCCCGCAGTCGGGCGCAGCAGTTCCTTGCGAGGAGGGGGGAATGGGGAATGGAAGCAGCCGAAGCAGGCATATCAAAACATGTGATGCCCTTGACAGCGAGATATATACGTTCGGGCCATCCTTCGCCGAGCGTTTTGCGGGTTTCACACACAACCTCAGTGACGTTATCAAACAGAATCTAGGGTAAAGATAGAAAAATCTGCCGATCGGAATAAGAACGTGAGACTTCGTTATGACTTGACGTTTACACGTGTTCCGAAGTTCGTATTGCATGGGCATGGGCGATTCCAAGATTCGCCGACCGCGGCACGGGCTGAAAATGCCAAAATTGCCACGTTGTTACCACGTGTAGCGCCTAAATCCTTAACCCTGGTAGGATACCTAGCATCATTTACAGCGTTTCTGTCTTGCACTTGTTCCAATTAGCCTCTTCGACTATAACAGATTGAAGTCTAAGCTCTTTGAGTCTTATGGATATCTATATCAGCACTAGTCGCATCTTTTCTCCAGATTGGGGGCCACTACCTAGGTACTGATGCGTGTGTCATCCTTTTGACGGCGGCCTCGGCAACACAGTTATCGATAAAAAAAGGCCTATGGTTGAGTCAAGCGAGTTGATTTATGTCTCAGTTTATTGGCTTGAGGATATCAGATCCTACGGATAAATGAGGCGAATACCGATCCTTACTATGTTACTGACTGTGCTGCTAGTTGCGTCCAAAGGATGCCGCTGTTACGTACGTAGATTGAGCTATTTTGTGTAGTACCCATCCTCAAAGTGGGACCGACGTCCACGTTATGGTAAGGCTGAAGAGGCTGGTTTTTGTCTATGTATCGCGCCCCGTAAGGCAATGGGATGCGAATAACTTGCTTCTAAACATCCTAAATAGGGTAAACAGCCACGTACTAAAGAATCCTATGAATCGCGATCCCGAGCGGCGTTGCTCGACTTCCAGATATCCTAACGTCGTTTTGATCGAAAGAATGCTCAGGTCTACTGAGGCTAGGTATGTTACTTTATGCTTTATGTAGGTAGGTATTGTCAGTCAAAAAGACATTAACACTTGCATATATCGTTAACCATCCTTTATTTCACCAATACGGGATAAGTCTGGCGGCCGAGGTACATACCGTAGCGGGGGTGGGGGGTCCTGAAGAATCAATGTTTTTGCAAGAAATGATTTCTCGTATTAATAATCATTATATTTCTTAATATATTGAAATGCTTGCCCGTTTGATATAATGATTACTAGGTTATTAATCTAATATATTACTTATTAATTTAATAAATTAATTACTAAAGTATTTATATTCTAAATATTTTAAATTTTTTTAATTATTTTAAATTTAAAATTTCTAAGTATAAAATATTTTTATTAAGTATTTTTATTAAATATTTTTATTAAATATTTTTATTAAATAATCCTTATTATTTTATTATATTTTTATAATTAAATTTATGATATTTATATCGATATATTAAATATTTATTTAATATTATAAATTAATAAAAATAATAGTAATTTGAAAATAATTTGAATTTATTTACTAATAATATAATCTAAGAATTTACATTTATATTTTGCAAAATTAATACGTAATCAGGAAGCGCGAAAGATAAATACTTATAATTAATTCAAATGAAAATCATCTTGACGATCCTGGTAATTCTAATCCTGGTCTTGGTCCTGGTGGTCCTGGTGGTCCTGGTGGTCCTGGTGGTTCTGGTGGTCCTGATTCCTAGTGGTCTTAGTAGTAATCCCGATTCCTAGTGGTCCTGGTAATAGTTCTGGTGGTGGTCCTGGTGGTGGTCCTGGTGGTGGTAATCCTGAAGGTCCTGGAGTATTAATGGTGTTATATTGTTATTATTATTGTTATTTTGGTATTGATAAAATTTGCGCGAAAAGGTGGGCGCTAATTGGTTAGAGCCCCGCTAGCCTTGCTAGCCTTGCTTAATCATCTTAATCATCTTAACCTGACGATAGGGGCAACTAGTTGTTACCTTAAGCAACCATTCTTTCAGACCCCTCACTTACAATTTAATCAGTATAATGATCAAGCAATTTAAATAATGATTAAGCAATTAAAAAATATAGCTTAGCAATGATTTTATGTGGTGGGGTAGCCATAATAAGCTAAAAATAATGGTTTCTCGCAATGGCATTTTGCCGCTATGGTACCTAGGTAGGTAGGTATTCTAGCTGACTTATAAAATATTACATACTATTTAGATGGCATGCTATGTAAACTGGTCCATTACAACGTGACTATACGAAAAAACAGTTCGCTTAATTAAATTTTTTGTTTACAGGACTCCAATATGCCCAGGGCTTACCTCGTGCCTATACCCTACTTACCTACCAACCTAGACCATGCGATTAGCGCTGCACGCGCTATATCGACTTACAAACAGGCTAGCAAATCCTCCGGGCTATGCAGACAGAGTTTCAACGTCGACACCGCGCAAAGGCGAAACCTTCAAGCAGAATCCATCGTTTCTACTCCTCGGTAAGCCTGGCAAAGCGAACGGGGCCTTATGGAGGTCTAGTCAGGTAGGCATGTATGTATGCAATGGGCAAACTAAAAATAGCCTTGACCTCGGAGAGCAGAGGCGAAGCATTACTATCGGGGGCAATTAACTGATGTGAAGTAGCCTCCACAGGTTAGCAAACACATTAGCTTGACGGGTACACCCAGAGCGGTCATGCTGTACATCCAGGGTACTTCGCCGCTTCAGGAGGCGGAAGGGCGAACATGTATCTTAAGACAGCGTCGAGTGCTGAGTGCCGCATCGGTACCACATCTATGTTCTAAGCAGAACTCCATCACTGCCTCGTCCTTTTATGGAGGCGCTTAATTTCCATTCTGCAGCGCAATGCAGTTGTCGTGGAACGCCATGGTGTGGTTCAGGACATCACGGTTCTTGACCCCTGCGGCTCAGCGGCTTAACCTCGACGCAAAACAACGCCGACGGTCAACACTTCAAGTTAATGATGATCAAGGCGACCTGGGGTGCTGGACAATATCGAATGCATGATATGGGTCCGGTCTTCGACGCTTCCTGTGGCGCGGGTGAAGAGATTCGAAGCTCAAGGCAAACGAAGAACGCACGAAGAAACTGACCGCTTATTCGACGTGTCAAAGACGCAATTCGATCCTCTAATGGTTTCCTGAAAGGGCACACTGTACAGGATAAGTAGCTGCGCGCTGCCCTGAGCCATATGAGGTCTCAGCTGGTTCGGTCGAAAGGGAAGCCAAAGTACCCCCGAGTCCGGGCTTCTTGCTAGCCGCGTCTCAGTTACCGAGTGGCTTTTCGTGATGTCAAAGGGGTACGAATAAGTCCAGATGCGTAGAAGGTTAAATTTTTCTCAGAAGAAATCGTTGGATAAGAGCGGCTGAGTGACTGAAGTCGCGTCGATTCCCGAGCCAGCCCCTAGCCAAGCTCTCTTCCACCGAGAGGTGACTGGGGTATCACCACCATAACCCACACGGGGACTACTCCGGTCGGCGATATTGTAGTGTACCACGCTCTCCTGCCATATGGTATACATGGAGCTCGACCGATCATGTATCTCCTTTGGCATTGGCCATAACCTGTCCAAGCTTAGGTAAGCGCGAATAATTTTTTTCCTGTCCATCTGCCGTCAGCAACGTGCATGCATACGTACGTGATCACAAGACATTGCGAACGCACCCTCAAGTCCTAGATCGATGAGTATTCAGCTAGTTTTCGTATACAGTAGCAGGGCAGTCTATATAGTGTAGCGCTGTACAATTGTGTAATATTATTGAACTCGATAGGGCCCAGACGCTATTGCTCCGTTGAAACGAGACAGGCGACATCCGCTAATGGCTAATGGACTGTGTGTACCTACGGAATAGATGGCCACCGCAGTTGGTAGTTGGACCCATTGCGGGGGAATGACCCTTGCTTTGATAGTACACGCGGTAGGATGTTCGGTTCGCGAGGCTGCAGTGATACGTACAATATGATAACTTAGTTCCGCACGGATCGAGAACGTTTCGGAGCGTCCCTTGCATTCGAGACCATTCGAAGATCGTATCGCGGAGCTAATTTACTGTGTGTTACGTGACGCGGGTAGGCGAGGACATCTCCACCACACTCGCGAGTAACTATTCTAGTGGAAGCCGTAAGCAAAGTTGACATAAAACTAACCTGTATGCACACATATGTACACACCTACAATGAATTATCGTAATCGTGACCTGGAGCCTTCTGTCGTTACCATCAACCGACAATTCACTACATCGGGGCTAGTCCTGTGGACTCCACTAAGAGAGCGTCATGCAGAGCACCTGGCCGAAGACCTGGATTCCTCAACTCCCGAGCGAAGGGTCCGAGGAGGTCCCTCGCCTATAGCGTAATCTAGACAAACCAGAGTTGTATCGCGAAGTTACTAAACCCCGCGGTTTCGACACGATGAAACTCCTCGCAACGGATGTAAATCTACCCCGGCCATTTGTTTCGTGCCTGTTTTTGTACTGTGTATGTTGTGTTGTATACTAGGGCTCGTTTGGAAATGCACAGCCCGCAGGTTAACTGCATATCCCTCCAATTCTAGCTGGATATGCAGCTCGCTGACAATTTATGATATAAAGCTTCGGAAACACATATATGATCATTCGATGGCCCGTCAAACCTATGGTGTGCTAATGTGTTTCTGATCATTTGGCACCGTAGGGCCTAGCGTCGAAAATGATAGATCTTGTACCTAAGGTACATAGACGGCTGCATGGTAAGCCGAAATGCACACCGTTCGCTCCTCTTTTTTGGTTGGTATATGGCATATCCGCTTCCCTTACCCACCACAGCCACGGTGATAGAAGAGTCGGGACGGCAGTGCAGACCATTCTGGTGACTCGGTATTCAGATAGGCAGTTACAATGCCCGAGACACCAAGAAGTAAAGCCGGCAAACACAACGCAAAGTGGTGGAGCATGATGAAATATGAAATGAATTAAACGGGGTTCGGGTCCATCAGCCTTACGAGAGCTGTTTTAAAATTCCCAATTGTCAGGAAACGCTCCGGCAGGGGTCCCTTGACATTCTTGACATTCCCGTTCAGTATTGCCGATGGAATGAAGTTTGATACACTTGGCGAAACTGGGATCGCCTCTTAGGGTTAGAACGCATATAGACCCGCTTGAGTCTTGGAGGCCCCTCTAAGTAGGTAAAAATAGTGAAGGAAATGAATAAACTAAGGAGCTTTGGTCGAATAAACTTGTCGCGGATGCAAACTCCCAATAATCATCTCCGTAACAGCCGGGCTGTAAAGATGATTAGGTCCCACACGTTAGATTCTACTACTTCGATGGTTAGGAGATACCTCGGAGAATCTAGGTACTCAACAGGTAAAGGGCTAGAAAGTTTGGTTGATCGACGAGTAGCCAGGCCGTCTTGCATCTGCAGCCGATCGTGATATGCAGACAGGCTTGGTCCCTGACAATGCCTCTGACCATCAGACACTTTATGATTAATCAAGTACACATATACGTCGAGAGATTTTCAAGAAAGTCGGCCGAAGTTTTCTCCCGAACTTCCTGGTTGGGAAAGTCAGGGGAGAAACAGGCCGCGGGAACGGATGCCTCGGTAAGCGTGTATGAGGTGAATACTTACATACTCGTATAACACAAAGAGGTTTGTGAAGTATGTGGTAAAGTGCGCTGTTACCGCACATGTCACCGCACATGCATTTCCAAGGCTCCAAGGCTGTAGTTGGTATGTTCCTGAGATCATCCGTCCCAGGCAAATAGCCAGGAACAAGACACGTTTGCGGTAAGTGGCTCTTGGCCAGCTAATCACTGATCAGTAGCGACCCAAACGTCGCAGTGTTTATCCTTGGTGGCGGTAACGGCAGCGATGCAAGACTCGGAGTCGCTTAGGTTAACATCCACAATGCGGTCGTATAATACTACGGCGGACGCGCGCATACCACGTTGGCGGCGTTGTAATGTCTGATTGAGCTGATTGAGAGAGACGACACCCCGGAGAAGAGAGCGCCACGGGAAAATGGCATTCAATTCCCATATGCGCGGTGCTGTGTGATATGATCTCCAATTAGTCGAGCGATGTAGCAGTAACCTGATACCTTAGGGGTTTGTTCCATAAGGGTCCTTAGAGCTTAAGGTAGGTAGAGAACACCTGGGCACACATTATAGCGTGCCATCGGCAACGGGATGCAATTTCCCCCGGCTGATCAGCTCTTGGGGCTTGGGGGAGTCGGCGAATGGACCGTCATTGCGGGGGCGCGTAGGCTGCAGAACTGGGCCTTAGAATTGGTCTCTGAAGCTCAGATCATCACATCCGGAGACTGGTACAGTAGCAATGAGGTCCCAACGTATTGTACCTGGTAGTTGTCAATTGGTAGTGGTTTACAACATGCGGTATCGACGGGGCTCAGCATTCGACAGCATAGCAGCTGATGCGCGGCTGAATCATAAGTTGGCCTCTGCGTATTTAAAGGGTTATAAGTGAAAGAGGTGTACGAGTCTCCGAATTCTGATCCGAATCTCAATGAATATGGTGCAACCTTTGCGGCGTGTTGTCTCTCTCCTAACAGTGGTTGCGGCTTGACAAGGTACATATGTAGGAAGCCAACATAAACAGTTTCATTCGGTCGACAGGCCGTGGTGCATCTCCGCGGAATATCGCACGTTTTGCTGCAAGGGGGCCTACAATTGCATTTTGGGGGGGAGGGGGAAAGCGAGAGATGGAAAAAAAAATTCTGTTCTTTTCGCGCTTCCTGTCGGTGTTGCGAAGTATTGGCTACTTCGTCTACTTCATGCATGAGTCAAGTGTGTATGGGATGTGCCTGAGGTATGCAATGCAGTGTATAGAGTAAACTGCCTACTAGGTGTCGACATCAACAAATACCCTCGCGCGGGAGTGTAAATATCTGAAGAACTGGAACAGGCAAAAACCAGCCCACAGCTTGAAAGGGTTGATGTGCCTGTTTACTGGAACGAGAGGTTGTAGAGGTTGTAGGGATTGTAGTAAGTACTGGTAAGGACTGAGCCCGTCGGCAACGTCAGAAATGACAAATACGACTCGTGTGCATTGAGGTCTGTCGGTACTTGAGCTGAAGGCCAATGGATCATCAGGTAGTTGTCGTCGCCGTTGCCCTCTCATTTGCAACGAGGAAGGATATGACTGCAAGCAGGACGAAAATGTCTTGACGGCCACGCATCGCATATGCAGCATCGTTATAAGCGACGAATTCTGTTGGGTTTCCCGTGGACACAGCCACACAAGCCTGCATATCACGCGACCGGGACCAGCAGGACCAGCAGGACCAGCAGGACCAGCAGGACTCGGCAATAAAATATACCGGGACGCGCTTGGTCAGCACCTGGGCACCTGCATCGACATCGTTGGTAATTGATACCTATGTAGGTACGAGGTAGGTAAGGCGAATGAAGGTGAAGGAGAGGGGATAGGGGGTATTCTTAGCCATATGCTCCATCCGCTAGAGGCCGTTGCCATTGTCGCCGTCGGGTGTCCTGCATACAGGCAGGCAGGAAAAAGAACTAGTAATCAGACACAGCCTCGTCGCCTCGTATGGGGTTCGGCACTGTAGCTAAGCAGCCTGCCAAGATACAGTACGTACCTCCTCACTAGATGTATGTATGTACCTAGGTACTATCCTACATATGACTGGAAGAGTGGAAACGAGCGGTTGATTGCCGGCCCCCAATTTCACGTTGCCCGAGTCCGGAGACGAGATGAATTGGTAAATTATATGGATGCAGCCTTGTAAGGTTGCGTGCAGTCGGGCTGCATGTCATGCAAGCCAAGCCCTACACGTATGTGCCCGTGTTTATATAAAAAAATAAAAAAAAAACCCCATGCATTCCATATGCAACTGACCTAACTACCAGCGCTCGCTTACTTTCATCTATTTAAGATGTCTAATCCATTCCCCATGCTTGCGTAAAAGGGCCGCTGAGGAATTGGATGTGGAAAATCATATCTACTATGTTAAGCGACAAGACTTTCACGCGACCGCTGATAATACATGAGTTATCATATGGAATAGGCTTGATGGCCGGGGGTGTCTCCGTAACACAAGATATTATACCATGCTCTCATTAGTGGAATATCGAACAGCTAGCTCCATTCAGTCATAGTCCCTCAGCTGAAAAGGCTCTTCTCCTAGGCCATGAGTAGCCTCATGCCAACCACGAAGACTCACACACATGAAATAACACTACGGGAGCACCAAGGGGAAATGTAACTGGCCCCAAACCTGACAACTTGGCTCCCGACAGAAACGTATCAAATTGCCAAACGCGCATTTCATTGCCTATTGTGGTACATCAGCCAGTAGCCTGAGTCCGATGTATTTTGCCCATGACATAATGCCATGCGTGCAAGTCTGGGGTTTTGCAAAGAGTGTCACCCTTTGAAGGTTATTAGTGCCCTGTAGCCCATGCAAGCTAGCGGGATCAATGTCCGCAGCCGGGATAGTGGTCTTAATTAGTGTTTGAGCCGGGCTGCCAGTGTATAGGGTCTAGACTATCAGTCCACGAGTCCATTCCAGAGCTCTAAAGGAGTTATTCGTCTGAGAGACTAGTAAATGTATGGTTAATTGAGAATGCCTCGAAAAAAGATTCGTCTTAGCTGCGTAAGAACTATTAGCTAAGGCTGCGTTACGATCCAATTGGCCGAGCGCTATGACGGAGTAGTCAATTCAACTGACTCGCCTACATGCAATCCCCCACCCCTGAGCTGAAGTGATAGCACACACCGCTCAGGGAAAGGTACATAGCTTATAGAGTATGTATCCTAACTGCTTTTACCAATCTATTGCTCGCAATGCAAGTTCATTGGTAACTGTCCAGTATCTGAGAGAACACCCAACACCCAGACTATGGAGAAAGATGGAAGACTTGCTATCGGCATTGATGCGAACTCCGGTGGGCGTGCGGACGGGCTATGGCCGCGCGGAAGCGTGGTCCGGATGGTCAAAAACCGGAGGTGCGCCCTAATTGAGGTATCCACGACCGCGCTGGCCCAGTTGCTTTTCTGATGATGGATTTGTCTCCATTGATTGACGGGTGGGAAATACGTATCGTATAAACACGATATAAGGGTGGGAACAGCTAAGGTGTCTGGGTGCCCGGGGGGAAACCAAGGAATATACCTAGTTGTTGTGCTTGGTTTAATTCAGGTTGCCTCATAATTGGGTACCACCGTTACCCAGGAATGTTTATCTGTTTTTACTATGAGATTTCGCATATAAGTCTTAGTTGAACCTGTTTTCCAAGACCTGGGTACTCGAGGGTCGACCAATTGGTTCCTTATTAGTTCGCCAGTTGGTTGACGTTGACGCTTACAGCGCTGGTCGGCAGCTGCCGGGCGACCGGAGGGCCGAAGCCTAGGCTTCGAAAAGGGGCCCACCCGTCGTCAGTCAGTGCCCTCAGATCTTGCATCACCAAAGTGGCGACGAGATCTTCGGCATTTTTGACGTCTTAGCGCCTTGCTTGCAGCCATTCGGCCCTACGTGAGAACATTCGCGAATCATGTCTCAGTCTCGAACGACAAATGCCGCTCGGGGCGAATCAAGGTCACTGCACTGTGACAATGTGCCTGTGTCTCGTCTCCTGCCGTCGTGCGCGGCTCGCCTGTCCGCCTACCTGTCGTCTGCCGAGCCGTAACCTCGCACAATGATATACTTTTCAGCTGCTCGGGTGCCAGATACGTCTAAGATTCTCCAGCTCCAAAAGGTTGTCTGTGGTACCAGCTTTGGTCCTTGTTAAACCGAGTTGCCAAGTCAAAGCGCTGGAAGCTGCTCATTCACAATTACGGCCGTCACTGCTACCCGTATACGTGCGGATAGATGCAAGAAGTTGGCAAGCTCGGTAGTCCTGAAGCTCTGGAACCTCGGCGAATGTGAAGCAGAGCGGAACTAATTCCTCGGGTTCTCCGCAGAAATTTCTTTTATCAGTCTTCTTCTACTAGCTTAGGTCCGCCCGCGGAGGGATCCCCCGCCGTACTATCGTCGACATCTAGACTCTCTCCCGCTCTCCAACTTGATTGGATGGTAACGCGGATTAGGACATCAGCAATCACGGAAAGACGTGAGCTCGGAATATGCTGATTCCCATTCTTCAATTTCCGGCACCCAGCCTTAGCGGTAACACTGTTTCAGTGGGATACGGTGCTAGCTAGAGGTAGATTATATGCCTTCAAGCGACTCTGCAGCACAACCTCATATTACTCAGACCCAGCCAGAAGGGAGGTGCCAGTAATACTTGCAGGTACCCATCATAGTAGCTACCTAGGTAGATTAGGTAGCTTTCGGGGTGCATCTTACATGGCGCAGTCAGGCTGCCTTAACGGGAACGTCTAAGCTAAATTAGCAGATTATAGGAAAGATTCTTGAAAGCGAAAGTCGAAGAAAAGGGGGCACGTCAATCTCAGTGGGCCACTTCCGCCATCATGTCGCTTGTGGTTGATCGAAGTTCAATCAGGAGGAACGATATTTCATCTATACGACTGTGATGCTCGATGCTATCTAGCTGTTCGGCGATCTATATAGCCAGTGGCACCGCAGCTTTAGAGATAAACTTAAATACCTTACTTATGCAATAAAGTGGCGTGGACTTTGACTCTACGTGGAAGGATTATACTCGCATCACTAATAGTCTAGGTAAACCCTTATTTTTAGCCTCGCCAATTACTTCCCTCTTGATAAACTTACACATATAAACAATGCTCGAATCCCACAGCATACTTATCTCCCAAGATGCTTCTTGGCTAGATGGTAGGCGCACGTGGTGGGTGTAGGTGTATTCGGTATTTTGAGAATGCTGATTGAGACCCGGCCTGAGTGTCCATCTAAAATCAATTCGATGATACGAGTTGGAATTGATATGGAATGGTACACTGGCCTATTGCATGGGTTGAAATAAACGACCCAGTCAGAGCTCTGCGTAGTTGAGAGATGAACTCGGAAACTTAGCAGCCGAGTTGGAAGCGCTTAATACACTCACCTGGGAGATCAGAAGTTCTGGAGCGCGCGCAAGTATCTAGAATATGGTAGGTCTCTTGTCGCAGTTCGAATATTCATCAGATCTTAGTTTCTCAATTTCATATATGCGCTCCTCATGCTTGCTTGTATTAGTGGTCTTGTATGCTATTTTGGTTCGATGAGACGACACTAGTGCTTCGTCCGCGCTTTGTCTGGCTTGTCGTCCAGGTCAAGCCCCTTTGAATAGTGACGAGCAGGTTAGAAATAAAGTAATGGATAAGAAACTCTAGTGAGTAGGAGGGGTAAGGAGGGAGGGGCGTCTAATGAACCTTGATTCTTGTCGAAAGCAAGGCAAGAGTCTGCGGAGCCAATCAGGATGTCAAACAGGCAATTAGCTTGTCTTGACCTTATGATCTGAGAGGCTTATAGGGCTGAAAGGCGAAGCTACGCAAGCTGGCAGGCTGGGAAATCGAGAAATCGGATGATTCTACTGCTTAGGTATTGCGTCTGCCAATAAGTTAAATCCTATATGTCAAGCTGACACATACCTGGTATCGGTACCATGAGAGCAGAGCGGCATCTCACATGTTCCCTCTTGCAACATCACGGTAGAATCTATGCATGCTTGTCTGCTGCCTCCTGCAAAAATTCTCTTTGATTACCACCCTCATTAGACTTGTACGCTTTTGGTTTGCCGACTCGTATCGTATCATGGTGATCTATCCGCTCTGCAGTCAAGCGACTGTTAGACTCCGCAGACTTCACCTCTTACGGTTATGTACCTATGCTAAGAGGCTATGGTGTGTGTAACCGGGCAACTCTATATCGTACTGTAAATCGTACCCGGACTCATACTCGTAGCCATCTGACGTATAACCCCCAGCCCCATACATACATGTATACCTAGGTACCTAATGTTCGGGAGTACACATAGGATTCAACGGCTCGTCCTATACTCTTGTAGGGTGGGAGGTTGAGAATGCGATGCCGATTCTTTTATCAATGTCGCGACAACGATCGATATCATTATTAAATATGGGGCATTTTTTTAGGCCGTATTTCACGAGCTCTAACGGTGGGTTTTTTCCCCTTGTTCTAAACCTATTAAGGTGCTCGGTGTATGCAGATATGCTGATTATGTAACTATACTGGGGAAGCATAGATAATCCTCCTATGCTCTGTATTAGGAGAAGGAGACATGGGGCAAGGATAATTCACATCTGGGCTAATTAGCCTCATAAAATCATTACTATGGTACGGGACGGTAAGACTGACGAGCTTTGGCACTTTTTCGGATATGCCTGTATAAAGCTTCTTAAGGCTGAAAAAAACACAATACACCGTATTTATCTCTATTGTCTGTTGATGAGGCTCAATTTGGAGTCTATGGCCAGCCTTTACGAGTACCTAGTTAGGTGGGATTATGCTGAGATGGTGGGAAATTACCTAGGTCGGACCGAAGAAAGCAGGAACTCCATATTTGATAGACGACGGGGACGGAATAAACCGAGTGCATCGTTGCATGTGCAATAAAGCATCGAATCTATCGTAATTAGGGGACGAAACAGTGGTACTCCGTACACGTAGACATGGTTCGATAATCCTCGCTGCTCTATATGCTAATGGTAACTATCAACTACTTGCCTCGACCGTTATGTACATATATATAAATGAATATCTGATATTTGACAATCTAGGCAAGCTAGAATCCGGCAAAGACGCCGAGGAAGAAAGGAAGAAGAGAGGGTGAGCTCGTTTGTCACTTTTGAGACAGAAAGACAGATCCAACAGATGCATGGGCAGCGTCATTTTCTTTAATATGGATGTTAGCCACTGTTGCTGCATAGCGCGCGGAACTTGCAGCAGACTGCCTACCGTGGCTACTGACGAGTATACTGGCAAGGCCTGTGTGGGTGGATGATAATCGACACCATATGTGCTATGGAATATGTAAAAGGACGTGGGCATCCAAGCATCTGCAAAGTACTACCCCAATCTAAGAATCCAGCCCTGAGTGGAAGGCGTAGGTGCTGTACTATGTAATGCTGTGATGCTGGAGAAGGGCAGAGGTTGTGCAGCCCTGTGCCGGCTGGAAGTTGCATCAATCCCACCGTGGGCAACCCACATTTTCATTACCTTTGGTACCCCTGTACTCCTTGCTACCCGCTGCGCTCTGCCCTATGTACATACGGTACGTACCTCTGTGGTACTGCCCATCGTAGTACCGTCGTACCTTTAGTATGCCTGAGAAACAGAAAAGGAACTTTGGGAACAATGGAACATTCCGTGCACACCCTGGGAAGTACTCTTCCCCACGCCTCCTGGTACGTACCCACGTAGCCTCTTACCCTTTCTTCCATCCGTTCTTGGGCTTACACCACCTATTACCTACCCCACCCCCTATTCCACCCCCCAACCCTCTTAACCCCCCGATCCCTTTTGCCCTAATAGCAGATCCACCTTGAAGACAACAGACAAGGATACATATGACTAGCCTTAGCAGCAATATCCACTCTGAAGATACCCTTGTAAACATCCCTGCCCTTCCCTTCTCAGGGCTGAATAGGCTGGTAGGGCGAGTTTCGTTACATACCTCAGTGGGTTCGTCTTTCTCAAATCTAGTTTTAATATGCACCTAACTCGCCCCTCTTCGCTTTCCGGTAACCTTTTCAGAAAAAAAGGTTGTGGATGGGTTCTTGCGAGTGTTTGGCCGAACCCGTCAAGTTGCTTCCTTCCTCCACGTCCTGTTCTATTTCAAGGAATCGCATCTTTAACTATTCTATTCCCATATCCCATATCTGCTCCTCACTTACACCGACAGCGACGGCGTCGAAGGGGTTCCTACGGCCAAACCTACCACGGACGGAATCGAACTAAAGTTAGGTCATTGACTTGACCAAGCTCTTTGACTATTAAACATCTCGTCCGAGCTTATGCGCATCAGTAGCTGCGCTCGAGGATCATACCCTTATGACGACTTTCATCTCTATTTTTTCCTCCAAGCTCGGATTTGCATAGATTGCCTTTGATCTCTTCTTTGGGACTTGCCTCGGTGTATCATCATCGTATTACTATTACTTATATTTTTATTACTATCATGACCCTATACGTTTCTCTACTGTCTTAGAATACCCCCGCATGATTTCCTGCTTTCCAGCACGACCCTCTGGCGACACAGACAGCGGCCTCTCACAGACGACATCGGCACTGCCGATAGTGAATATTGCCACCGCTATCCTTACGACATATACTCCTGCGTAGCCTCAGGCCCGGGCCATTGTCCGTTCCCACACACCGTCCTCAGCTGCGCCATCACCGCCTTACCGCCTCCACAAGCCCATTAGATGCTCTATACCTCTGCTGGACGACTACTCGTTCCTTGATTCGACAGACTAGCCTCCCGGTTATACAATTCTTCAGCTGTCTGTAGTCTACACTAGGTTGTGGCAACCTCACCATTGGCCCACGTCGAACGAAGCCAGCTTGGTGTACTGAAGCCTTTTCGAAAAGGAGCATAACATGGAAATCCCTAGATATGCTCCCAGGGAGCCAGGAGGCTCACCGCCCGCCATATACATCGAGGGCTCGAATCACTTCGACCACTACGGAGGCTCAGGTCGTTCCCATATGCCATCGAGATTTTCGCCAACCCTATCATCGTCAACACCCATGGCGATAGCCAACAATCGTCGCAGAGCCGAAGATGATGCACCTCCGCCCTTACCACCTCCAAAGATCCTACCAGGCTTAGCGCAACCAGGGTCTTTCAGACACGACCGAATTCCTTCGATTGACTCGGATGCAAGCTGGGGCAGCACAAGACAAGAGTTGGAGCATGACCGGCCGCGATATTGCAGAAACGACCATGATCATGGACCGATGCGGCCCCAAAGGGACGAGGGCTATCACAGTCTCAACTCCACGATCTCATCGTTAGGGTATGCTTGTTGGAATATATGATATTGCGTTGCGATGGATTACTGACACGTCAAGCTATTCAGGTCGCAAGATTCCCTCCCTAAGAAATTGTTCATGTCCCACGATCAGTACCAGTTCAACAGGCCGAATGGGAACGACTACGACAACGCATTGATCAAAAAGCTAGATTCCCGACGGACCTTTGACAATCGGTCCCCACCTCGACGGTCTGCTCTCAGCGCTTCCGCAAACGACCCAGTTTCCCATGTGGCTGCCCGGGAGCACCGGTCGCGTTCTCAACTTACGCCACTCTCTCTTCCTATGCGGCCGAATAAATTGGTCATAGAGTCTCCTGGCCGTTATACAGATACCCCACCGCAGTCCGCACTCTCGCCACGCGGCGTGTCATTCTACGGGGCTCCTAGTGCCGAGTACCGTTCTCCCATGGAGCCAATGGACTCAGATCGGTCGCCCTTCTCGCGAACGAGAAGAAATAACAGCGGCTCGCTACCTGATGACGTTACAGTATCTACCCATAGTAGCTACGATAATAATGGTGATGATGACTTCCCAATGGAGGACAGGTCACAAATGGAGGATTCTTTCCTACGTTCCGAACATCAAGCCATTGGGCAGAAGAGGCGAGCATCTTCGCCGCCTGGTGATGACATTCCGCTGCAGGGAATGACTGGATCATGCGAACTATTGCGACGTCGCGAAGGCGCATCGAGGTCGTCGCCTACACCGCGTCTCTCTGGTATACAAGCTTCTGTCTCCTCTCTCTCGTCTATGACGCGAAGCGGATCATTCGCTTCAACTACGCCTATCACCACAAACTTTGCTGGGAGGTCTCCTGGTGGGCTTTCAAGTGGAGGGCTATCTCCTGTCGACGCCATCTCAAGCTCACCATACAGTATGCCGAATTCCCTTGGCCACTCGCCAAGTGCCTCCCTCGCCCGCGTGCCACATCAACGTAACCTTAGTAACGAAACCCGGCGACTAGCATCGCCCCGGAAGGTTTCCGAAGTTTCCCTCAAATCTGGCAGTTCAAAAATACCTGGCGGTACCTATTACATGTGCGATTGCTGTCCAAAAAAGCCGAAGAAGTTCGAAACAGCAGAGGAACTAAAGTGAGTTACAGAGTCCGTCCTATGAACAGTAATATGTTTTGGGGAACTAATAGTTTTTCTAGCTCTCATGAGGCTGAGAAACAGTACGAGTGCAATTATTGCGGCAACCGATTTAAGAATAAAAACGAAGCAGAGCGTCATCAAAATAGCCTGCACGTCAGAAGACACAGCTGGTCATGCTCAGCACTACTACTGTCGCGCTATGACCGTGCCTTCCATGAGAGCACCAATCGGCCCGGCGAAGCTGATCAGTGTGGTTACTGCGGAGAAGAATTCGAGCGCCATGGCGGCGGTGGGCGACCACGGCTAGCGACTGAGCAGGATTGGGAAGAGCGGCTGAGACACCTCCAGGAGGTGCATAAATTTCGCGAATGCAACTCGAGCAAGAAATTCTACCGCGCCGATCATTTTCGACAGCATCTGAAGCACAGTCATGCGGGGACTAGTGGTAAATGGACGAATATGCTAGAAAATGCATGCATGCTCGAGGAGGACCCTCCACAGCCAGCTAGACGAGCGAATTGATCCGATCAAAAGCGATGGGGTTGGGTAGCAACACTGCGCGGGGTTCTCGAGACAGGAACCTATCAGTTGTGGTTGCGCATTATGCAAGTAGATTGATTCGTTGATTTGGGGTAGAAAATGCCCATCGACGCATTGCAGCATCCTGCGTACAATTGGACGCCCAGTTGGAAGAGGTCGGCCAAAGCAAGAGCCTTGGTGCGCTTCCGAGTCTCACCGCATCGAGTAGCAGCATGGTTTGCTCTGCCGATCTCCCGCTCGCAGGACGGTTCCCTCACACAGACACCAAATTGTCATACAACACAATTGTGACACGGACGTTGAGTCGATATACAGCGTCCCATGAAAAACACTTTAAATCCTACCGACATCCCAGCTGGGGTTTCAAGCGCCGCTAAGGCACATTGCACATTGGGATTTGATAGTATAGCGGATTCCGCATTGTCAGTCGCTGATTTACGAGGCACGGCTGCTTGCTGACGGCACCGGTCTATCCCTACTGGTATTTATCTCTTGGCAAAAGTCAAGTTGCAGCTTGTCAGAGTTGGTTAGGAGAATCACCTTGTTAAATATCCAGTTCTAACCCAAAAAAAGAGAAAAAAACTTCAACAATTTGCAGATAACAATCAGGGCGTCTCCCAGATAGTGACATGTTGGATTTCATGACTCTTACTTCTTCAGAGTAAAAGAATCTGGTCCTTGTTCGTGAAAGTCTCTACTCAAGCGAAGCGTGTCAGCTGACACGGATGCTGACGGCGACCCTCTCCTAGAACGAGTTAGCCTTCTCGTTGCGCATCTGTCACGATATCTAGACATGGTTGTTAGTAGCTCTTTCGTACTTAAGGGACTGCGCCGTCGCGGCTTAGCTCTTAACATCATAAGTTTCGTAAGTTCAGGTTATTGCTTAAAACCCACTGATCGATTGACCAATTACTCGAAGGATTCGATTTATTTCGGTGCCTAGAATTGACATACAAATATAAGAAAGCAAGGACTTAACACTGATAAAATCACACGAGATGAGATCAAAAAGCGAAGCGATACAGTATGGATTTGCGAGAATTTTAATAGTTCTACTAGGGATAAAAGACGAGACTTCGCAGTTTGCATATAGACTACCTAGATAGATACAGGGCTGACAGGTCGTCATGATGGTGAGTGGTTAGGCTTTTGAACCAACTCCACTTGAGCCCGTAATAGTGAAAGCTTACTACTACCTAGGTACCTTAGGTACCTAGGTATGTAAAACGGAGAATAGTCACGTGATTCAGCCCTACGAGAGGAAAGGAATCTTGACTAAGCTGGGTATAGCCGAGGCGCCACCATGTGCCCAACGTGGGAAAAAATACATCGCAAAAAACCGATGGACCCAGTTTTTAGTTGGAAGTACAAGAAGAGAATGGAGTTTGCCAGTGATTCACATCGTGATTCATCCCCTTTGACCCATGTATCAGTTCCCATTATTTAAGGCCTGTATTTTCTCCCTACTCTTTCTCCATCGTTGCAATAATTAAAAACCAAGGAACTGGCTCACCGATCCCACTAACCGTAGTAACCGCAAGGAGCTTGCCGATAAGGGGGAATTCAAGAGACATAAACAGAAATCATGACAATATCTAAGGTGCCCGAAGCCGGTAATCTCTGGGTAGGAGGGTAAACACGAGCCCGATCCCCCTGATCCCGCATGATCCGTCTGGATATCCAACTGACATAAGCCTATAGAGTCTGGGCCCTAAACCTCGAAGGGTCTCGCGATAAGCTCTACCAGCAGAATATCACCCATGTGCTCTCTGTCATCAAGTATTCCTTTGACAAATGGGGCGAGGAAGCAAAGCGCTTCAAGCATATGAGCATAGATATTGATGACGACCCAAGTTCCGACCTGCTTATTCATTTCTCCTCTGCTGTACGCTTCATCAATAATGGATTATATCCACCGGGCAGCGGCGCAGAGTCAGATGGGCGAGTCGGGACAGAGGAAGAGCGGTCTCGGGGTAACGACAATTCACCCGGCGGGGTCTTCGTGCACTGTGCCATGGGCGTGTCACGCTCTGTAAGCTGCGTGATTGCTTACCTCCTTTACAAGTACCCTCACCGTTTTGGAGGAAAGCAATATACAGCTTCGGCTACGTCAGCAGCTGAGAGACGCCGAACATCCAAGGATGCCATACGGGCCGCGCTGCAGCTGGTTCGCCGCGAGCGTAGCTTTGCAGGCCCCAACCGTGGCTTCTTGCGCCAGCTTGAGATGTGGTGGGAGATGGGCTGTCCCGCTGATGACGAAAGCGCTGTAGAACGCCACCCCGTGTATCAAAAATGGCTATACGACAGGATGCTGGAGGAAAACCGGTCTGTACATATGGCACCCGAAGCTGAGCATATCCGGTTCGAGGACGAGGTGGAGCAGGAAAAAGAAAGCGTTGAAATCGAGGCGGGTAAGCCGGATGGCAAGGAGGTTCGTTGTAAGAAGTGTCGACGCATACTTGCGACTCCCAAGTTTGTCGTGAGCCACACCCCTACCGAGTCGGAAGAAGCTTCAAACTGTGCCCACATCTTTGTCGATACGCTCTCCTGGATGCGACCGGCGCTGGAAGGAGGTGCGCTGGAAGGGCGCCTATCGTGTCCCAACCCCAAGTGTGGAGCTTCGGTCGGTCGATTTGCATGGCAAGGCCTTCAATGCAGCTGTAGACAATGGGTGGTGCCGGCCTTCTCGCTCAACCGGAGCCGGATCGACGAGGTGGCTCCTCGGCGCACGAATGCACCAGCAATCCGGCAGCCGCCGGGGCAAAACGGCAGCCTATGACGTAAATCGGGTGCCAGAGCTTTATTGATCGTCTGAGTATCATCATCCTCGCCGCCATGCGGATGGACATTTTCGCACACAGATGTTTCGCACAGCCACTTATGAGGTATGTTTCTCGTGTAGTTACGCCGAAACAATAATCGTATCATTTTCTCACCGATAGATACCTCCTTAGCCCTGCCAGTTTCCAGCAGCCGTGCCGCAAGCACGAGCCAACGATGCTGACATTCGAACCGCCCACCCCTCCTGTTCCTTGACGGGTATCTTACCTAACCCGCCGCTAATATCTCAAGGATTAAGTCCGAAAGACAGGGGCTGGGTTCTTTTGTTCACCTCTCTGTTGTTTCCCAACGCACACCTCCCCGTCACCTTGTGGAAAGCCCGTCGCATAATGTACCCTCAACCAGAATGTTTATAAGGTGCAAGGCCAGTTAGGCCCAACCCCCTAGCGGCAGCGACCACAACGTCACACACACACTATCCTCACCCTACTCGCCCGCCTGTATCTACGCTTTGGGCATAGGGCTTACCCTCTATCGCAAGCACCTGGGTCATAACCTTGCTTACCGTCTGATCGTCAAGGGCAATCCCGTTTCCCCATGTTGCCTTACGATCTGGTCGACTTGCTCTGTGGCTCAACCGTCGCTGACGCTATCACACCCCGTGGTCCCGCCCCATAGCATTTTGCCCTAATTATGCCCTGGGCCCTCGTCGATTGTCTTCTCTTCAGAGGTTAAGCGAGCTGATCCCTTCCCTCTTGTTCTTACATGCTAGTCGACATCAGGATTAGCTTGAAATCATTCCGGAACTCCTTTTAGAAGTCTGCATTTCCCCGAGATAAGATCACCAAGATGGCCAATTTGCGATATAACCGTCGGTTGACGCCCAATGATATCGCACGACAAGTGTGCTGTTGCTGGATCTCTCTTTCCTAAAGCATCCTATCCGGAGTATCCCTACACGACGAGACGGGTGATCTCTATTCCCGGTACTATTTCGCTGCTTTTGTTTATATTTGATGGACAGGCTATAGCTACACCGAGATTTGGTACTTTAGCTGACAACGAAGAGAAGGCTACTAGGTATTACTCTAAAGCTAGCATATCTATTTACCTAATAGAATCCTTGGACTTGGACTGCCTTGCGGCTCTCGCTCGCATATTTGCTCGATTGGGCATCGTCACGTTTGTCACTGTGGCCCATGTAACTTGCAACGCCTGAACGCGCGATGGATTCCTGACTCAGTTCTGGCCACGAGTCATTTCCACGTTGTTCATTCCTCCCCCACGTAGCTAACCGCAATGGTTGATGACAAAAAAGCTATCTGTGCTGACAGATTACACGTCGAATTGTGTCAAGTGGTTGGCTAAGGGGTAATGCCTTTTACCGCTTTGAACCCTGGGCCTAGGTGAGTCGAGCTATTTTCTTGTCACCGCCGGTCTATAGAGGCTGAAACCTGAAGCTGAACCTGGCCCTCATCACATCACATCTTATTCCTTTTTATTACACAAAAGCACCACGCAGAACGTCTGAGAGAGAAAAAAAAAAAAAAAAAAAAAAAAAGAATTAGGAGATAAGATAACACAACCATCCTACATAAAATTTATGTAGTCCCCCTCCTCATGAATACATAAGTAATTTGCCTACCAATCTTCTCCAACCCCCTTGTCCTTATCCACGTACGTCACGCCGCGGAGGGTTCCTGTCATGCAGGAACGCGACTGGGGGTTTCTCCTCGCTGTAGTAAGTGACAGGTCAACTTTTTTCTACGTGACGAGCAAGGAAGACGCATTTCTACCAAGGTATTCGCAGCGGGGACACCCGTCTCATATTATATCATAGGTCACATATTGTTATGGTACGGATCACCTCCCTATATAGGTAAGGTATGTTGGGGGGAGGAACCGGTCTGGCGGTAACAGGTTTTAACATACACAGGGTAATTTTCGCCCATCGTGACCGAACACAGAACGCCGAAGGAAGCTTGATCTCCACAACCCGGGTATTGAAAAGCTAGTCCTACCGGCGAATAACAGCCTTCCTATTGTCCACTTACCTACCTGGTAATTCTTCGTCCGCTCGACCGCGCCCGCGGAAATGTACTATTTCGTTCAGGGTCACAAAAGTGAAAAAGGATTCTACGCCGCTGGCGGAACCAGGTTCCGCTCGCTGTCTACCGTAGCACCGGGAAGATGACAGGGAGAAAGAAGGGGGCGTAGGCTGCGAAGGAAAGATTATGGCCGCGCACGGACAGCAAGGAGCCCGGCCAGTTTTCTTCTTTGCGATTACTCTCATGGAGAGAAATACGAAACTTCGCTAAAGTTCCAGGTCCGCGATATGAGAGCAAGAGGACAGGAGGGAGCACGTCCTTCGGCCGCGAAATGCTTCCCTATCCAGTTAGGTGGAGGGGTTAAGAACAGACAATCTCTTCAAACCTACGATTTGGGTCCCTGCGGTCGTATGGCTATGTCCCCTAAGGCCTGTTTTAAGCGTCGCGTACCTAGATAATGTCCAGGTTGCCATATAAGTCAAGAACTAATACAATAAGGATGGGCCATGCCCATATCGCAGCAGTAAGGACATTACAGTAGGGCTACTAGCACGCTTTCTTATTATCTGGGGGCAGGGCACTAAGGAAGGGCCGCATCCCGCCCCCTGGCCGGAAGTTCACCGGCTACGGTCCGGCCGCATGCGTGTCAGCAGCGCATATCTAGGGCCTGTAGTAGGAAAAGCGAAGAGGGGATATAGATACGGCGCGAAATTTCATCGCATCGTATGGCTTGTTCCAAAGGTTTCACAGATCCGGTGAGTGGCCGAGAGTGCGACGGAAGACGCGATTTTTGTTTGTTTGGAAGGATCAATATGCTTCTGCGGGTCGCGGGTAGGGTTCGGCCGGGGTTGGGGGCGAGGTTGGGGAGTAAGCGGTCAGTCGTAGTCGTAAGGAGATACTTGAGAACCACCGACTTTTAGGCTGCTATATTGTTTGCTATCCTTTCGAGATGGGGATCAGTCCGTGTTGAGCTCTCCAGGACCGGATCGCTAGACAGCCCCGGCACAACTGTTTTTGCTTCGCGCTTCGGGACGATCATCGGTCAGCTAAACAGGGACATATGGTCCTATGTATGTAGGTGTCCAGGTATGGGGTTGGCCACAGCTACCCCTGTCCGCGATACGCGGGTCCTTGATAACATTAGTACGTCAATTACCTGTAACCAAACGAGAGAAGATAGAAGAGATGTGCGGTTCACGATAATCGATCAGCGACGAGAAGAGTGACGTGGGGGTGGTTGGGGCCCCCAAACAAAGCCGAAAAGCACCCTGACGTAAACGTGTCAGCGAAAGATCACAATTTGTTTGCTTGTTGATAGTGAATTTTCGTTGCAAGGTAGCCATGCGGCGTGTGCATCATGCGCGTTACATGCGGGCTGGCAGACAGGAGAAAGTAAGTCCGAAAGGCCTCCTAAAGACCTGTCACACTGCGATGATAGCCTTGCTCGTCCGGTCGCAGTTACGATCCTCGGCCGGCGGACATCGAACTGTTTGTGCAACTTCAAAAGATGTTCGTGTATGTATGTAGTTGGCTAGGTAGGTAAGCCGCATAGGCACGAATGAGTTGTCTCCTCTTCCATACTCGGCGGTAAATTGGTTCGGCTATTCTATCAGGATCTTGCGAAGATCTGAACTACATACTTCGGTTAGCCCGCGCCTCCCTCCTCTTTGGGGTGTCTTTGGATCTTTTGGGGGGGGCAGGAATATGCGCTTGTAAGGATTCTAACGATCCCCTCAAAAAATCCTTCTCTCGGTAGACGTTTTAGAACTTGCATTGCTGCGAGATGGGCAGATTGCGTTGCAGTGCCTTGCTAGAATGGGAAGCTCTTATTTTACGATGCCGATGCCAATACGATCGACAAACAGCACGAAAGAGAATAGGTCCGACAATTCAAAACTTTTCGGGCGCTCCGAGTTGGCGGGCAAACGTTTTTCTCTGTTCATGCTGGCTAATGGAGACATGGAGATACAAGAGGGAGAAAGAAGGGGGGAAAGGGGTAATACGCCCCCTGACGTAACACGTTTATAGATGACCAAGTGTAGCACGGCATAGCTAGTACCGTATGTTAGGTAGTATGCGTAGCACGGGGCAAGATTTTGGCGTGCTTTATAATTGACTCGGCCTGGGCCGGTCCGAGGTTGAATTATCTGTGATCCCAGAATCGATCACTACACTAGAAAACGGCAGGCTAGGTTCAGACGGGGACGGGACGGGATCGCCTGTCGACGGGGTGTAGAAATTGTTGAAAAAAAAAATATTTACGCTTGATTCTAATTTGAGAAACGGGAAGAAGACGGACGGCTTGCTGTGAAGTTGCACTATTCACTGGAATAGCGGGTAGGGCTAGATTCCAGCCCTACACAAGTCTAGACTCGAAAGTATCGATTTGGCGTAACGGTAAAACAAGCCACTATTACAAAATGACATGCTTCAAAGGCCCGTCATATTTGGCAAGAATAAGCGAATACCGTGGCTTACACGTAGCTATGTATGCCTTGCATGTTTCAGTTGGCGTTGAAAACGAAGTGACCCAACCCAACTCGCACCTTGGGAAGGACGTGATCTCAGGGCGGAAAGATCCGAGGCCCCGGATTCGGCAGCTGTGTAACTCTAGGACGGACCCGTCAAACGGAGCCACCCGGTCCCTAGCCGCCGTTTCGTATAGATGTTTCGGGATGTCCGAATCAAAATCCTCTCAGCAGTCCGTATACGTGTTTTCGATCGACATATTAGTTTTGAATTTCCGATTGGCTTTATCTTCTCCGCTTGGTGTAGAGACATACGTAATATCTTATTTTATGGCTGAAAGCGGAATGTGAAATTGTAAATGCATCAAGTTGTACCACACTTGCGTGTTGTCATGTTAATTGGCGGCAGTAAATAATAGTGTTATTGGATGCTGTGTAGCATATTGGATACCTAGCATCGCTATGTTCGGGATTGGGGTGTTGTTACACACGCACACAAGAGGAAAGATTCTCTTGAGATGAGTATTGCCGAGTGAAGAGCTCGATATGTATGGTTCCTTAGGGTGACATCATCCCATCCACCAGTCAGCTTCGCTCGATGCAATTAACCTTGAGTAAAATGCCTGAGGTCAACTTGATTCTTGGCACCCTGTATAGTTCCTGTGCCGAAATAGTAAGGACATCGGATGGCTCGTAAGCAGTACAGATTGATGCAGCTGCAGCTCGAGGCGTGCAGCTAACATTGTAATTCGAACTACGGCACCATGGGGTGTTTGTAGAGATAAGGCACAGAGCTTGATCAATTGCAGGAAGGATCAGGGTAGGGGTGTACCGATCTAGCCCGTCAGCACTAGCATGCAGACTTGGTGTTGCGGAGGTACCTAAGGCAATGGGATAGCCCGATTCATCAGCCGGGCCGATGCCATTTGATAAGCACCAAGCGACGGGAACTGGAAATGCCAGCCGTGCAACGACAAGCTCGAGTCCACGTTCGAGTGTGGAATCGGTGACTTGCGATAACCGGCGATATAGCTGTTGCATGGGGATGCTATGTCGTGTAGGAAGAACACTAGGCTCTTCACCTGTAGGCTCTTCACCTGTAGGCTCTTCACCTGTAGGCTCTAACGACGATGGCTTGGCTGCTGATGTCAGATATACTACGGCGGTCATAGCAAATCACCATACGGAAGAAGAATGATGAGTGAATAGGACGCCTGAGAACCATAAATGTGACGAATTGCAAGAGCTTCAGTAGCCTATCAGGAATACAACCAAGCATTACATGTTACATAGCGGCGTCTTCCGGTTGTACGAAAGGAGTCATCACTAATCGCCGGTGTCAGACCCGGGAACTAGTGAATGGTGCCCCGGAATCGATAATAGTCGGCGGAAGTTAAGATCGCCCAAGTAGCTCGTGCTACCCATCGTAAGGCTGACGGTGGTATGTGACTGTAGGTATATAATCTATTCGTTGGGGGAAACCCCAAATAAGACCGAAGTAGAGCAGCTCATGAGCTCGCGTGAAGGCTGCACGTTGCATGTTACCTTTCCACTGATGTGTGATATCCGACCGTAGGACACCATGACACCCCTTCTCGTCGCACATCTGTGTGCTATATCTCTTCTGGAAATAGAAATGCATGTTTCCAGATGCAAGCGCAACTAGCGTATTCCCGTGACTTCCCTCCAAAGCATCGGTTGCATTGGTGGTGCATATTGTCCACCAGTACACGGGAGATGGACGGCAGATCAACCAATCTCGGGCATTGGGGTGTCACACAGCGTCCACTGCCTCATTGCTCGGTGTGGTATCAGCAGACCTGCCGCCGTGCGTGCGTTGTCGAATTGCGACGTAAGCACTAATCTTCTTGCAGTACACTGCAAAACCGATGGGGAGGTGGTGACTGGTGTGCATAACCCGCCAGGATTCGTACGATTCGCGCGGTATTGTGTTCCTAGCAATACGTCAAATATGTCTATGCGACATTGCCTGCTGAACCCAAAGCGTGGAAGTCTTGTGTACTTTTATCACTAAAGGTGGACGAGGGAGAAAACTTGATGTCGGATAAGGCTTAAAGATGCCATATCCGATCAATCCCGATCGTAAGGAAGAACTGTCAGCCTCGTAAGGCTTTCGGAAGGCTCGCGGCTTATAGGACAAGAATGCCAACAGATTTCGGTGGTCAGCTTGCCTGCATTCTACCCCGTAAGTTAGGTAGGTATTGCCGTGGGGAGCGAATAGCATTGTGGAGGGAACGATAAGTAAGCGAGCACAATACATAGGTCGGTAAGTTGTGATCGTCCGGCGTGTCTCTAGAAAGGAGTAAATTGGTGTGATAATATGTGCATTCCCGTAACACTATTCCGAACCAAGATGCAACACATTCGGCTTACCGCATCAGTCGAGCGGGTACTGGTACTCGGCCAGGGCACCGTTAGATATGCACAACGCACAGAGTTCCTCGACCGTTCGTCGTGGCTGGCTCTCCGGCGACTAGAACGTGAATTCCAATGGAGGCTGCTGCAAGCTGCCGTTTATCTGCATAGGACCTAAGCCTATTAACTTCCCAGTCGAGAAACATGGGCTGAATCCGTTAAAGCCACTTGTTGAGCTGGAGTCTGCTCCATGGAGAAGGAGCCTACCTCCTATGGTAGATCTTTGGGGACAGAAGGAAAGTAGTTGGGGTTGCTTAAGCGTTCCCGGTTTCTTTTGGCCATCTCAACCTGACGCTTTCTGTCTAATCGTTGCTGGTAGAAAGTCCTGATTATAGTTAGCGATGGCAATAGCTACTTGTAAGGAAGGTATTCTTGACTTCTGTAGTGCAAACACCCGTGGTTCTTCCTCGGGCATTGGCGGTGTCTTCTCTTCCACCTTATCCTATAAATACGGCCTTAGCTATATTCGAAATGGGAGGCGAGCGACCTACTTTGCCCTTTGGTTTCGATCCGTCCTTCTTTTCGGTATCCTTGGTGTCTTTAGAGTCCTTGTCTTCCTTGTCCTTGGACTTTTCCGAATCCTCGTTCTTCTTGGTATCTTTCTCTTGCTTCTTACGCTGCTTCTCTTCATACTCCTTTTTTAGCCGCTCAACCTCTTCGTCCATCTCCTTTTTCTTCTTGGCTGCGATGGCCTCATGGTCAATGATAGGGGAGCAGAATCCTCTGTCCTTGAGGTGACCAGGACATACATAAAAGAAGTCCTAGCAAATATATCAGGGAATGCATTATAGTGGCACGATTAAGAGCCGCAACCCACCTTATTCTCCGGGGTGACGAGTACGCTTGTACTTGGTTTGTAACAAATCTCACAGGCTTTCGCTGAAGTGTCAGCCACTTTCCGATGGTTCCAGATATTTGGGATAGACATGATGTTTCTAGCTAGATATTTGAGGATGGATCTAGATAGATGGCGACAATGTCTCTACAACGTGTTGTATCATGGAGGTAGCTTGATGGATGGGGGAGAAGCCTAAGCCGAAATGCCCGACCTCACCCTTAACCTTGGTGCATGTGGGGTTCTTCTAGGTACCTACCTCCTAAGGTACCTACGTTATGTATGTAGGTAGGAGGTAGGATTAGGTACGAAACGCCACGCGTGGCGCAAATAAAAACGAGTTTCAGGGCACAAATTCTCCTCGATAAGGGGTCCCTAAGCATAGATTAGCACTTGTTAGCTCTGTCCCAGCCTTGTGGCCATCCTCCAGGTCAGTTATTTTTAGGCGCCCCCTGTACGTCATTGCATGTTTAGTAACCTAGATCTTTAAAGAAATATTCACCAACCTCAGCAAAACATCACGAAAACCCGACCTAGAGACCACCGAATGCGACCAATCGAACTGTGCCCCATTCTGATAATATATCTTGGGGTATCAACCCCTAAGCCGTCCTTGTCGAAACCATGGCTAGTGGACTAGACACTCAGAAATTATTTGCCGTATTCAAGTCGCGACCGGACATTTTGGACGATATCAACAAGGCTGCCGGTACCACACCATTCTATACGTAACCACAATGTGGTACCACTATTGTCTTGTCGCTCACTAGATTATATAGATACTCCATCACAAGTTCAACTGTTTAATAAGATTTCGAGCTTTGTATACGAGCAGATCGGCGACCAACAGCAGCCCGGATCGTCTCTTAAGAGGCGCCGCGTCGATATCGAACCCACACAGAACGGGAATACACCTGCCATCAAATCCGAGACCACTATTGAAGATGTTGCTAGCGAGAATATCCTCCTCGAGATAAAAGACATATCCGTCTCTATCCCGCAGCGGAAGAAGTTCGAGTTGTGCTTCACCCCTAAACACGTTTACGCGCGCGCTCCAAACACGACGACGCCTGTACCCGGCATAACTTATGCGTGGAAGGAAATTGGTAGGTACTTCTAGCGATGCTTCGAGATGGCGATCAGACTAATCGCAACTTAGAATGTGCCTTCTACCTCCCCGTTCCTGAAAAGACCCAGGTTCAACACAACTACGTCTTATTTCCGCGAAACTCTTACTCCCTCTCAAAATCTACCACTCCGACCGAAGACCCGCTAGTATTTACCGTATCAGCTGGGGCGCCAAAGCCGGGGTCGATTGGTGGGCCGAATGCCGGCGCTGCCGCCGCCGTTTCGGACTCCTATACTACCTTATTCCACTGGGCCATAAGTAAGTGTCTCCAGGCGGCCGGAAACAATGTACAAATAGTTGCGGCAGACCCTGCCAAGTTTCACAGCAAGGTCCGACAGCCACACCGACCCAAAGACCCAGCCGTACATGTAAAGGCATTCAGGGGCTCGAAGGACGGCTTTTTATTCTTCCTCGAGAATGGAATCTTATGGGGCTTCAAGAAGCCTCTGCTGTTCATTCCGCTAGATAAGATAGCAGCCATCAGCTACACGAGCGTACTGCAGAGAACCTTCAACATGGTCGTTGAGGTGTTTACAGGCGAAAATGGCGACGATGAGGCTACTGAAGAGATCGAATTTGCGATGCTGGACCAGGAGGATTATGGAGGTATCAACGAAAGCTACGTCGCCCGACATAGACTTCAAGACCGAAGTATGGCAGACCAACGTAAAGCGAAGAAGGAATTGGCAGAAAACGCGAAGGGAAAGAAAGGTGCTGAAGAAGGGGGAGATGCCAACGGTCACACTGACGAAAACGGCATGACCGAGTTGGAGAGAGCCCAGATGGAGGCTGAGCAGCAATTGCAGGACGAAGAAGACGAGGACGAGGAAGACTACGACCCCGGCTCCGAGGGGGAGAGCGAGGGCTCGGGAACGAGTGACGACGATGACGACGACGACGAGGATGCTCAGGGCGATGAGATGGAAGAAGATGACGATGGCGATGGAGAGGAAGAGTGGGAGAGAAATGCATAGCGGTAATGGCGTATACCAGGCGGACCAAGGGCGAAAAATGTAATAATACCTATAAGGAAGTGGTTGTGTCTGTGGCAAGGGCTAGGACACAGACGGTAGTCGACTTACTAGTACGATCTTAGCTGCTGAATAGTGTGTCTAGTTGACAACCCGGCAGCAACAATCGAAGAGCGTGATTCTTTCTACAGCTTAATACTTACCCCGTTCTTTCTACTCCTTGACCCTCTCCCATTTTTTGATATCCCATCTGGTTACATTCGTTTGCCAAATTCGACCAGTGGTGTACTGGTTTGAATATGATAAATCAGTACCTACCTACCTAGGTACGGAGCATTCCCTCATCTCGTTAGCCTGAGATATATAAGACATTTCTTCCTTTACTAACTCATCTAACTCACGACGGCGAAGTAACAGTATCTTTGAGCTGCAAGGGCGTCGCTGTCCCAAACGCCATGTCCCGCGTGCCGACGATTTGCAAAGTTCCGATAATATCCAATTGAAAAGAATTTGGGCCATAAGATTCTTCGTCCGCGAGTTTCATCCGTCATCGTCGTATAGGGGAAATGTTACTCGTAATGATTTTCGGCCTCCTTCAACGTAGTAGCCCGAAGGTCCTTGTGCTTATGGTAGGCCGTTGAACGGTCAACTGTAGTGCTGCATTAAGTCCGTAAATGCACCTTAATCAAGCCCCTCGCTAGGTTAGAGTTGGCCGGCCCCAAACCTTAACTTGGAAGTTTACAGGGGGGGTTCTCAGCGTCAAGCTTTGTAAGCTTAACCCCTACGTGAGGCTGCGCCCGCCAGGGCATACAGCACAATAGCCTAAATTTTAACGGATTTTTAACTAAAAATTACTTAGCAACCACTCAAAATTTGTTTATTGCTGGGCCGCTTATAGCTATTACCCGTACCTATGTATATTTACCTAACGCCTAGCATTAAAATTTCTTATCGTTTTCTAATTAAAAAGGCAGTATAATTTTAAATAATTATATAATATCTAATAAAAATATAAATAATAAATTTAATAAATATGTAATTAAAATTATAAAAAATATTAGAGGAAAATAAAAATAAAAATAAAAAAAATAAATAAAAATAAAATTTAAATAAAAAAATATAAAAATGAATTTTAAAATAATTATATTATTAATTATATTATTTATTATAATTTTATATTTAATATTTATATTAAAAAAAAATTTATATTAAAAAAGATTTTATATAAAAAAAATTATTTATTTATAAAAAATTTATTATTTTTTTATCCGTTAATTCTTTTTATTTATATTTTAATTTAAATTATTATTATATTTATATTTATTAAAATTTTATTTGCTATTAGTATAAGTATTATTTTTATTATTAATATTATTATTAAATAATAAAAAAATATAAATATTTAATTTAAAAATAAAATTATTAAATTCATTATATTTTATTTTAATAAATATTAAAATAAATATTTATTTTAATTATTTTATTATTAATTTATTAATATTAGATTTTTTTTTATTATTATTATTATTAATGGGTAATTCTAAAAATTTTTTTATAAATAATAAAATAATTTTATTAAAAAATTTATTAATTATATTAAAATTATTATTATAATTAGAATTTATATTTAAATTAAATAAATTTATATTTAAAAATATATTTAATTATAATAAATAATATTATTTTTCTAATTTTTTACTTTTATTTTTTTTATATTTTTTTTTTTAATTAATTATAAATTTGAATTTTAATTATAACTTATAAATTCTACTGGGAATATTTTATTATATTTATTTATATAATTTATTAAATTTAATTTCTAATAATAATAAATTAAAATTAATTTTTTTTATATTTTTATTTATTAATAGTAAAGTTATTTTATTATATATTAAATTCTAAATAAAATATGTGAATATATATTATGTAAAAGCTTTTTTAAAAAAATAATATTTATTATTATAATATATATTTAAAATTATTAAATTTTTATTTTTTAAAAGCTTAGGGGGGTTTAATATATAAATTTATATCATATAAAATTTATTTAATATATTAATAATTTTTTTATTTTCTTTTAATATTAAGATTAAATAATTATAATTAAATAAAAAATAAATATTATTTTAAATTGCAATTTAATTTTTTATATTATTAAAAGGATTATTTTTAATTAAAATAAACGATATATATTTTTAAAAATAATTATTATTAAATTATTTTTAATATATTTTTAATATAATATAAGCTAAAAATATCCTTATTAATTATCTTATAATTTAATAAGTTTTATTTAAAAAATTAAAAATAATTAGAATATTTTTATTTTTAATGATAATTTCTATAAGTAACGGTTATATTATGTTTATTTTATTTATATTTAATAATTTAGATTTATTTATATTTAATTATAATGCTTTTTACCATGGGGAAAATAATTCATTAGGCATTATATATTAATTGATATTTAGATAAAAAGGATAAATATCTATAAAAATAAAAATGTTAATAATTTATAATTTTAATATATAATTAAAAGATTTAATATTATTTTTAAAATTAATTTATTAGTAATTATTAAATAATAAAATATTATAATTAAATATAAGAAATGGTTTTTTATTTATAATTTTTAAAAAATAAAAATTATTATTTTTTTTATTTATTTATTTTATATTAATATTATTCTCCGATTTAATATATTAATAATTACTAATAATAATAATATAATTAATATAAATAAATTTATAATTAATGTTATAAATGCCATTATAATAATCTAATGAATTAAAATTTAATAATAATTTTATTCTAAGATATTTAAAATGATAAATATTAAGTTTATTTCGAATTAATATATATTAATTTTATAAAAATAAAATAAATTAAAAGAAACGATATTTATTAAAATTATTTATATTATTATATAATTTAATATATATATAATAATTATAATTTATATGAAATGATATTAAATAACTAAGTAATTTTTTTATAATAGATATTTAAAATTAATAAGAAAAAAGTTTAATTTAAGAATGTAAAAGAAATAATGAAATTTATATTATATATTTAATATTAATTAAAGAAAATTAATTTTTAATAATTTTATAATAATTATATATAAATATAATTTAATTTATTTAATTTATAATTAAAAAAATTATTAAATGATATTAATTATTAATAATTAAAAATATATTTAATAAATTTATTTAATTATATTATTAAATTATTAGTAAATTAATATCCTAATTAAATAATACTTATTAATAATAAAATAATTAATTTAATATATAAAAAAAATATATATTATTTTAATAAATTAATTAATATGAAATTATATTTATTTATTTAATTAAATAAAAAAAAAAAATAATATATTATTTATTATAATAAAAAGTAATTAATTAGATATATTAAGAATAAAAAAAATACTTTTTATAATAAATGTTAATATTAAAAAGTATAGAAATAATTTAATTATTTAAAATCTTATAATTTATAATTTATTAATATAAATAATTTTTTTAAATTATATTTTATTATTATTTAAAGCTTTTTATTATTTTAATTATTAAATTTAAATAATATAGGATTTAATTAAGGGTTTAATTTTTATTTTAAATTATATTATTAAATTTTTAATACCTTTTAGGATATTATATTTAATTTATAATAAATTATCATTGATTTTAAAATATATATTATTTAAAGTTATTATGATTAATTTTAATAACGTTTTAAAATTATCATTTAATATTTTTTTTAAGTTATTTTTACTTTTAATAATTTTTTTTACGAAATTATTAATAATAAAATTATGATTATTTTTATTAAGTTTTATTATTATTATTTTCGTTATTACTTATATTTTTTAAAGTATTACTAAAGACGATTTTATAATAATAACCTAATTAATTATATTTATTAGTAATTAAATATTTTTTTAGATATTTTCTATTATAAAAAATTTTTTCTTAATAATATTAAAGCAATTAATAATATTAAAAATTATTAAAATGTTTTCTATGGTAACGATTTAATTAAGTAAATTTACTAATTTCTTAATATTCTTTTAAATATTATTTAATATATAAATATTTTTTTTTATTATTAAAAGGTAATTCGTAATATTTTATTATTTTTTTATAAATTATTATATGATAGTTAAATTTAATATTATTATAAATGGAATTTATATATAATTTAATTATTTTAATTATCTTAAAAATAAATATATCTTATAATTTATAAAATTAATTAAATTTATATATTATAAAATTAATATTAATACCCGATTAAATATGGTTTATTTTATTAATATTATATTTTTTTAATATATATTAAGTAATTTTCTATATATTTTTTCTATTTATATTTTATAATGTAATTTTTATTTTATTTTATTATTTTAATAAAATATATTTAATTAAGTTATTATAATTTTAAAAAGGTTAAAATTATTATTATTAATAATTATAATAATTTTATTAATAATTTTACTTTTATTTATAATATTTTCATTATATTTTAAAAAGATAGTTTTTTTTTATTACCCTTAGAGTTATTTAAAAAAAAGATTATTTATATGTTAATAAAATGAAAAGAAAAAAGGTATTATTTTTTTATTATAATTTATATATTTAAAAAAATCATAAATTAGGTTTTTATAATAAAAAAAATATAAATTATAATTTAATATAAATTTAATTATTTTAATTATATCTTATTATAACTATTGAAAATTTTATTATAACTTTTTTATTATTTTTATAATATTAAAATTTAAAAATAATTTTTATATAATAATAAACTTTTTTTTTTTTCAAATTTACTTACATTATCTTTTTATTAATTTTAAATTAATTTTATTAGAGTTATTTTTTCTTTTATTTTTACTTATATTATAAATTAAAAATTAATATAATATAAAAAATAAAAAAATAATGTAATTAATAAATAAAAAAAAAAATATAAATTCATATTTAATGTGTAAGAAAAAATATATATTTACATATATAATGTTTTTATATATTAATAAAAAGTAATAAAGATTTAATATAATTTAATTATAATTATATTAAATATTATTAATAATCTTTTTATTTATTTATAATATATTATTTATAATTTAAATTATTAATTTTTATATATATATATTTTTTATTTTATTTCTAAATTATTTAATATATAAAAATATATAATTAATTTAGATTTATTTTAATATAAATATATTAGGAAAATCACCATTAAATAAAATAAAAATAATACCGATGAAAGTTTTAATATGTTTAATTATATTATAATAATACCTATGATATAATATCTTTTAATAAAAATAAAATAATAAAAATCCTAGATATTTATTATCTTTATAATTTTATTTTTATTTTATATATTTTTAATTTTACTTTATATTTTATATATTTCTTTTATTTTTATATTTTATTTTTATTTTATTTAGCGCCATTTTAAAATAAATGTATTTAGTTTTTTATTAATATAATAAATTACATATGTAAATATTATATTAATATGGATTTATTCTTAAAATTAATTCTTTAATTATTTTTATTACAATGTAATTTTAATAAAATTAGCATTTTAATTATTAAATATTTTTTTTATTATATCTATGAAATAATTAAATTACATAGGTTATAATGATATATTAAATATTTATGCTAAATCTAACCGGCTTAAATTTATAAGTATTCCTCTAATAAAATTATTAAAATTATTATATTTATTTATATACCATATGGTAAAAAGATATATTTTCGAAAGTAATTTTTAATTTTAATTTTAATTCTAATATTTTTTTTTAATAATTAAAATAAATTATATTTATATCATTTTCATTTTATTATTTTTTATTATTATAAAATTTATAAAATTATTATATATTTTTTTTAAATTGATAATATATTTCGGTATATAATATATTATTATTTTAAATCTTAATTATAATTTTAATTTTTATTATTATTTTTATTTCGATAAGGAAATTATTCTTAGTTTTTAATAAGATATTAAAATTTATTTTATTTTATTTAGAAATTTTATATAAATATCTAATAGAAATAACATTAATTTAACATAAAAGTATAATTTTATTAATCTATGATATTATCTATATAAATTAATATAAATTTAATTAATATTAATTTAATTTAATTAATATTAAGAAATTTTAACGTGTATTATTAGATTTATTTATTATATTAAAATAAATTTAATTTTTTTTATTTTTATTATAAAAAGTAAATTTAAATAGCAAATATTATTTAGATATAAATATTATTATTATAGGTGGTTAGCGGGTATATATTATTTATATTTTATTTTATCTTAATGTTATTATTTTTATTATTAACCGGGGGGGTTAATTATTTAAAGTTATTTTGATTTTTTTTTAGTTTATTTTATTATTATTAGTAAGATTATTTTGATTTTAAACGTTATAATTAATTATATAGAATTTTCCCTGGGGCATTTTCTTTTCGGCGTAATTATTATAAATATTATGATTAATAAATATAAGGGGTATTATATTATATTTAGGTATAATAAATTTAATAAAAATAGTATGTTTTTTTTTTAAAAAAAAAATAAATACTAATAGAAAAGTTAATATAAATTTTCTATAAAAAATATTATAAGAATATGTTTTTTTTATATATTTTTATTATATTATATATCAAATTAATTAATTATTATATTTTTTAAAATTAGTAAATTTATAAATAAAATATTAATAAAAAATATTATAATAAATTTAAATTTTTAATGATAATAAATATTATTTTCTTAATAAATATATATTAGAAATTATTAAAATAAAAGAAAAAATATAACCTAGATAAAATTTAAATATTTAAGGGTAATTTTATTATATATATATATATATATTTTTTTTTTTATATTAAAATTCAAAGTAAAAATATAATATAAAATAAATATAATATTAATAGCAATTTATTTATATAAATAAATAATTAATAAGTTATATTATAAATTAGTTTTATTAATATAATAACTAACAAATTTATATCATAATTTTAAATAAAAGAAAAAATTTCCTAGGATTATTTATTTATTATTATATATAAGGATAATATTCTAATAATTAATATACCATATTATCTTAGAAAATTTAGAATTTAAAGCATAGGTTATTTTAATTATTATAATAAAATAATTTTAAAAATTTTATTTTAAAAATTTTAATTTATTATTATAATAATATTTATTATAATATATAAATTAATTTAAATATAAATTTTTTAACTAAAAGATATTATTTTTTATTTTATATATATTATATTATTTATTTAATTAAAAAATTAATTATAATTACTTTATATTTAAAAATATAAGAATTAGAAATTTTTATATTATTTATATATAATTTTATTTAAATATAAATTTTAAATATAAATTTAAAATTAATTATATTAATATTAAAATATTTAAGCAATAAAGAATATAATCTTTTTTTTTTTAATAATAAAATATATAATTTCTAATATATTTTAAAAAATCATTTATAATAAATTATATTATATAATTAATAAAATAAAATAATTAAGTAAATTATAATAAAAGAATAAAAATTATTAAATCCCTTTTTGGATAAATTTTACCGTTTTATTTGTTAAATATATATAATAAAACCTATTATAAATTATAAGAATTTCAAATTAAAAAAAAATCGCTTTAAAAAAGCTAGGGCTATAATTACTAATGCATTTTAATATTACAATCCCGCGAAATATATATATATTAACCTAAAAATATATTTTATATATTTTTTAATATTTCATATATTAAAAGAAATTAGAATTAATTTCTTTTTTAAATATCTTATATATTTAATTTAAAAGATAATTTAATGATATTTATAATTATAATGATTTTATAATTAATTAGCTTTAGATTAATATATATTTTCATCGGTACGTTTTTTTCATTTTACTTTTTTAATTTTTATACTAAATTAAATTTATTATTATTAATTTTTAAATTATATTTTTTATAATGTTTTTTCAAAATATATTATTCATAATATTATTATAATTATTACGTTTTATTTTTAATAACTTTTTAATTATAATTAATTTATCTTTTTTATTTAATATTATAAAGATAATTTTATATTATAATTATTTTTTTAAAGGATAAAATAATTACTAATTATTCGGCTAAAATTAATACCCTTAATTTTAATTAAATAATTTTTATTCCTAGAAAAATAAATAGATATTTTTATATATATAAAAGAAATTTTAATTAATTTTTTATAATATTATGATTTTATTTTTTTAAATACTTTATTAATTATATATATAATTATTATTTTTTATTTATATTTTTCTTTATTATTACCCTAGGTTTTTTTTTTTTTAAAATATATATAATGGTATTCTTTTTACTTTTTCTTTTTTATTATATTTTTATTATAAAAATTAATTTAATAAGAATAAAAATAAATTTATTAATTATAATATAAATAATTAAAATAGCTTATTTTTTATTTTATTTATTTTTATTAATCTTATTAGTAATAGATTTTATTTATTTTAATTTATATATATATTTTTTAAAAAATTTAAAAGGCAAAGAGATTTTATTTAATTTATTTCTTATATCGAAATGCTAAGTGTAATAGCTTTTACATTTAAATAATTTTTCTAAAATTATTTTAAATTTTTAATAATTAATATTATTTAATAATTATTTTAATTAAGAATTTAATAGATTAAATTATATTATCATTTAATAGGTAATTATAAAGTTATTTAAATGTATGTTATTTTATAATATTATGTGATTTTTTAGATATTCATAATATTTATTATTAATTATATTATATTATAAAATATTAATATATTTATATAAATATCTTAATAATTTAATTAATTATAAATTAAATTATATGAAATTAACATTAAAAAAAAGCATTATTTAAATT